>PVJO010006607.1:12596-88014 GCA_004026905.1 Hystrix cristata | reverse complement strand
AGAAGACCAGAAGTGAGAAAAATATTTTAGCTAAGGTTGGATATTATCTTGTGTTTGAGAATAGGCTCTGGAGCAGGTGATTTATTTTTTAATTTGTTATCGTGCACATATATATGTACAAATTTACCATTTAGCTATATGTAGTTCAGTGGCATTAAGCGCATATACACTATTGTGCACCCATCACCACCGTCCATCTCTGGAACTTCTTCATCTTCCCAAACTGCATCGCCGTAACCATTAAATAATAATAATTCTCCATTCTCCCTCTTTAGCCCATGGCAACCACCATTCTATTTTCTGCCTCTGTGAATCTGTTCTAGGTGCCTCAAACAAATGGAATCATACAATATTTGACCTTTTATGTCTGGTTTACTTTATTCACATAATGACTGCAGGGTACAGCAGTGTTGTCACATGTGTTAAATTTTCATTTTTAAGGCCAAATAATATCCCCTTGAATGCATATATCACATTTTGCTTATTCATTCACCCACTAATAGACATTTGAATTGTTTTCACCTTTTTGGCTATCATAAATAATGCTGCTGTGAACAGTATGTACAAATACCTATTTGAGTCCCAGTTTTAAATTATTTTGGGATATTTCTCAGAGTAGAATTGCTGGATAATATGGTAAATCTGTGTTTCATTTTTTGAAGATCATCATACAGATTTTCCAGAGCAGGTGATTTTTTTATGGAAATGTAATGCTATAGAAGCCTATGTGCACCTTTATAAACATGTCCAAATTTGAAGGTCTCCAGTGGTATCCATGAGATGTATAAACGTCAGTTTTTACCTCCTTATTTTTCATGGTTTAGTGGAAAAGTTGTGGGCACGGAACTGTGAATAGTCCCAGTTGCCCTGTGCGGTAGCTGTCATCACTGACGAGTGAGTCTCGTGAGAATACTGGCCATCAGGCATGTTCAAAGCAGAAAACTTCAGGGCTCAGACTTAATCATGTGGTCCAGAATTTAGCAACAGTTTTTGAGCAATGAAAGTCCACAGCATGAAAACTAAAAGATAACAAATTTAATCCTTTTGAAGAACAGCTCGTTAGCAAGTGTGAGTGGCACTCAGTCTGGGCAAGCAAAAATTGGTGGGGAAATATTAAGTAGATACAATGGTAGTCAGTGGTATTGATTATGAACTAGATCTTGATGCACAGCCCGAGGACTGAATATGATTTACGAATGAATAGCAAGGGTTTTTATAGTGCCTAAAGATGTAGGGTAAGTGAAATCATTTCAGGAATAGAAAGCGAAGCTCTATACTAATAATTAAGGAGAGATCCCAGTAGAAAACATGAGATGCAGTTCTCTCTTTCAGCAGAGGAAGAGACTCAGTCCAAATATTGATGACTATCTTTTTTAATTCCTTACTGTTATAATATGCCATTACGTTAATAAATACAAGCAGCATATAATCTGGTTGTGTTTGTACCATATTGCATATTATCCTGTACAGCAGTACTCATACAAATCTTTGATCTCTGGGCTGCCATCATAATTGTGTCAAATTTGCTTTTGTGCAACTGAATATATGTAACATTACAGCAGATGAATATGCTTTATGTGAATGCAATGTCATGTGAAGGTATGATTTGTTGCAAGTAATAAGGGAAAACCATCATGTAATGCAAGCTGCATCATGTAATGCAAAGAAAGATGAGAACTTTGTGAATATATAACAGTGAAGTTACAAAAAAACATAGTGCTTCCCAGTGATCCATTATTGACGAGCAAGCTCATGAATGGCTTGATACCTTTGCATGTTTTCACAGATATTGCAACCCACACTACACTGTGGTCATTATTGCTGGTGGCAGGGTTGTTTGAAATCTTTTAATTCATCTTTTCAAGTGTGCCACTGTGAATTCTATTCCAGTGAGCATTATGATCACAAAGGTTGGAATCGTAGCTTTATGTAGTTCCTTTCCCTGGAGAGTTGTAAAGTAGAATGTAAGTGTCAAGCAATTTTTATGAACCTAGAAATATTGTTTTAATTTTAAATGTGTTATTTTTGTTCATGGATTCTAGTCATATAGTACTCGATATGTATATGCCAAACCTAGGAGGTAGTTTTAGAAGATCGTGTATTTCCTTGGAGAAACAAAGAAGCATTAGTTTTTCTGCTTAGTAAATCAAACAGCTAATGCTTGATAATGAAAAAACCACAGTACTCTCAGTATTGTCCTTTATAATAATTTTGAATGTAGCAGATTATGAAAAACTGATGTAATGGCATTAAAAAACATTACAGTAATTATTTCTACCCAATTATATATGTATATTTTTAATTCTGAAATAATGAGAATACACATAGGACTTTTGCATGCTACCACTACATATATTCATACATATTTAAGAAATATGATGACTAGTTAAATTATCAAGACCCTTCTAATTTTAAAATTTTGGTCTTGACTAATGAAGAGAATATTTCAGGATAAAAATCCCTACCTGCCTTCCCTGTGACAGTAGGCAACTACTCCATGGAACCAGGTAGAACTTTGCTAAGGATGTAGTATCCACCATAGATTTCCTATGGTATACAGGAGTCAGTCATGGCCTCTCTGGTCATTCCTTAAAAAGGCCGTCTGGTTTGGAAGGGAAGAGGCTTGGAGGTGGAAAGATTCAGTGATTGTTGGAACTTGGCAATGAGTTGCAGCTGTGTGTGGAGAGGGAGACTCTGTACAACTTCATATAAACAGGACAAGTAAAATTACACCTGTGAGGAAGTCTGCATAACTTGTTGGCACTAGGAATCTCTTCTGTTTTAATTCAAGGCAGAGAGACAGTAGAATTTCTTTGAGTCAGCTTCAAAATGAGGACACTGAGATCAAAGGACAGGCCCCAAGATCAGCTTAATACAGTCAGTGATTCAGGAATTGCCTTCCTCTTCGCCAAGACTAGAGTGGCAGTGAGTTCAGGGTCACGGTCATGAGACAGAGTCTTTATTCCTCTTTTGGACCTGATAAATTGAGGCACCAGTGTCACAGATTGTAGGAGGCCACATGGGAACCTCAAAAGAGTTTTGGAGTCAGACAGGCCCAGCTCTGTTTATTACACCTCGCCTGACATTAGACATTATTTTACCTGAGAGACTTTCTTAGTTTTTGAAAGCTTAATAATACCTACCCCAAGATTATTATTAGGTTTTATGGGACAGAGAATTTAGCCCCAAATCCTTAGCATATAGTAAGCGTTGTACAAATGCTCCCTTCCTGTAGTGCCTTTAGTCTCACCCCTTTCACCCCTTGTCATCTGACTTCCCACCCCTCACTAACCCACAGATAACCTCTCACACCCTTCTGTGTTCATACTGAAGTCTTATGTTGTACTCGTGTTTTGTTTTTTGGGAGGTTGTTTGTTTGTTTGTTTGTGTTTGGTTTGATTTGGTTTTGGGCTTTTTTGTTTTGGTTTGATTCGGATTGGTTTGGTTTGGTTTGGTTTTTTGAGACAGGGTCTCACTATGTAGTTCATGTTGGTCTTGAACTAACTATGTAGTCCAGACTGGCCTCAAATTCATGGCAATCCTGCCTCAGCCTCCTCAATGCTAGATTACAGGCATGTGCCGCCAGGCCTAGCTGCAGTTTTACCTTGTTGTGAGGTGCATTTTTTTTCTCTCCAAATTCTGAGATTAGAATCTTAAACTACAGAGCCTCAGAATGTGACTGCATTTTGAAATAGGGTCTTTAAAGAGGTAATTAAGTTAAATGAAGGCATTAAGGTAAGCCCTGATTCTGCTATGATTTGATGTCTTTATAAGAAGAAACTTGGATACAGAATGGTACAGAGGGGAAAAGATGTAAACATACAGCGAGATGCTGTCTATTGCAAACCAGAGAGAGGCCTCAGAAGAAACCAGCCCTGCAGCACCTTGATCTTGGTCTTCAAGCTTCTAGACTGTGAGAACATCAATTTCTGTTCTTTAAGACCCCCAATCTGTGGTACTTTGTAGTGGCAGTCCTAGCAAACTAATTGAGAGGTCATCACTAAAGATTTGGAGCGGGGTGGGCTCCTGCTCTCCTCTCCCAGCAGGTAGAGAAGGAGGCTGAGAGCACCGCCTGGTCTGCTGTAAGAGAAGGAAGGCGCTCCGATGTTGCAAACTCAGTAGGTGACCCTGAACACAGAGTGCTGGGCTTTGTAATACTGTTGATACTGTGTTCATGCATCCTGCCAACTTTCTAACCTAGAGGCTAATCTAGAGGCCTAACCACCCAGAAAATATCTATTTTAGACTATAGTTAAGAAATTGCCTGGGGGAATCACAATTTGGGATTTCAAGGAGTTATACTACAAAGCCGCAGTGATAAAAACAACATGGTGTTGGCAAAACAACAGGCATGTGGATCGACAAAACAGAATAGAAGATGCAGAACAACTCCAAGCACATTCAGCTACCTGATCTTTGACAAAGGGGCCAAAAATTTACACTGGAGGAAGGATAGCCTCTTTAACAAGTGGTGCTGGGAAAACAAGCAGAAGACTCATATCTTTTACCATGTACTGAACTAAAATAAAAATGGAACAAAGATCTAAATATTAACACAGTAACAATCTGATAGAAGACAGAGTAGCTAAAACTCTTGAAGACATAGGCATAAGCAAGGACTTTCTGAACAGAGCCCCAATTGCATAAGAGATAACATCAAGAATCAATAAATGTAATCAAATCAAATTAAAATGCATCTTTACAGCAAAGGAAACAACCAACAGAGTAAAGAGACAACCTACAGAATGGAAAAAATTTTTTTCTAGCCATTTCTGTGGTAGAGAACTCATGTCCAGAATATAAAATGAACTCAAAAAAGTTAAGCCCCAATAAAAGACCTGACCAAAAAATGGACAACTGGAATGAACAGATACCTCTCAGAAGAAGAAATACAAGTGCCCAATAAATACATGAAAAATGTTCAACATCTCTGGCCATTAGAGAAATCCAAATGAAAACAACACTGTTTCCATCTTTCTCCAGAAAGTATGCCTGACATCAAGAAATCAGATAACAACAAATCCTGGTGGCTGTTGAGTGACTGGGTTGGGGGAGGACCCCATACACACACACTGTTGGTGGGAATGTAAACTAGTACAACCACTATGGAAATCAGTATGGGAATTCCTCAAGAAACTAAAACAAGAAATTCCATTTGACCTAGGTTTTCCCCTCATAGGTATCTACTTGAAAGAGTTAAAGTCATCATATCCTAGTGATACATGCATGCCCATGTTTATAGCAACACAATTCACAGTAGCTAAATCTTGAAAATAGCACATATGTCCATCGACAGATGAATAGGTAAAGAAAATGTGGTATTTATACACAACAGAGTACTACTCTGCCATAAAGAAGGATAAACTTGAGTCATTTGTAGGAAAATTGGGGCACCTTGAAACCATAATGTTAAGTGAAATAAATCAGATGCACAAGCTTAAGTATCACATGTTATCTCTTATATGAGAAACCCAAAATATGAATAAAGAGAAAAATAAAAGATAGATAATAGAGGAAAAAAGAGAAATGGAAGGGAGGAAAGGGGATGTAAAAAGAATCACGATGCATTATGTACATGCATCAGCTTCTCATGATGAGTATAATCATTATGTACTACAAATATATTCTAATTTAAAAAAGTACCAGTATCAAAAAAAAAAAAAAAAGAAAAGAAAAGAAAAGAAACTGCCTGTAGCTAGGTTTATATTTAGCTGTTGTTGTTCACTTTTGGCTTTGACATTGTGTTGCGGTGTGCTTCAAGTAAAGGTTTCCAGTGATTCCAGGGCCATTTTCCATGGTTGGCCAATTCTGTCCCATAGTTAGATTGGTATAGTTTGTTAGATATAAACTGTGGAATAGAAGCTGGGAAAATGGATCAAACCAGCAGGAAGTCCTACTTCTTCCCAAATTATCTGCATGTGTAACAGTGAGATTCTGATACATGTCTGACCTTACCAGAATCTGGCTGGAGTGTGGTAGAGTGCAGCAGATGGGGTGAGGTGGAAAGGAAAGAAACTTTAGGAAGGGTAGGGTAAGAAAATATAGTTTAAAATTTTGCTAGTTAGGTCTGAGGATGTGGCTCACTGGTACATCCCTAGCACTGTACCAAAATGGGGGGAGTCACTTATTTTAGTTTTTTCTTATATTAAGTTGCCCATACTATAATTCTGCATTTTTCTGGTCACTCATACTTTAGATGATCTTCCAGAAATTCATTCCTAACGAGTTGGCATTTCATTTTCCAGAAAATTTTAGTATTACTGCAAGCTAAAATTTCACTGTGTAGTTTTTCCACTCAATTATTTATAAAACTGTTAACACTAGATTTTGGAGAACTCCTACTCTTAACATTTCACTGTTTGGCCATATATTTATCCTCCATATTCAGCTAAGTCCCTAATAGGTGCCAGATTCTATTCTAGGTGCTTTTGCTTTCCTAGTTTCATTCTCAAAACAGCCTGGTGAGATAAACACTGAGATAAAGCTGAGGGAGGCTAAATCACTTGACCAACATAAAACATCAAACAAATGATAGAGCCAGGATGCACAGCTCAGTAAGGGACATAGAAAAGAAACAAAGAAAAATAACTACAGATTGTGCTGAGTGCTAAGAGAGACAGTCTGCTGGGATAGTGACTACAGAGCAGAGTAGACAGGAAATCCCTCTGTCAGAAGCTGACATTATCCACAACTATGGATGCTAAAAGTGACCCGGTGTGGGCTCGGGCGAGCTGTGTGGAAGGTAAAGACACCAAGGCTCATTGTGTTCTAAAAACACTCAGAAACTCTTTGTGGCTGCAGTGTGCTGAGCAAGGCAACTGATGGAAGGTGTGACCTTAGAAGAGAGGTAAGCAGGAGCCAGATCGCGCTTGGCCACCAGGACAGAAGTAAGGAGATTGGACTTGATTGTAAATGCGGTGCAAAGTCCTGGAAGGGTTTTGGCTGAGATGATATCATCATTGATGTATATTTTAGGAGAGATCATCATTTTCATATTGCAAGTAAAATTTTTTTAAGAAACTGGAGATCCAGTGAGGAATGTAGACTTCTTGGCCGTGTGTGTGTGTGTGTGTGTGTGTGTGTGTGTGTGATTAGGACTGGCTTTTATGGTAACTCTGAGAGTCCAAATGAGAAACTCTGTGTTGGAGTTCAGTTTCTGTGCTATCAAAGCCTTATCCGTACCCTTTGTTTCTACTCTGAAGCTACCGAATTGTCCTTCACAAAACAGTTCCAATGAGTCCCCTGATAAATTAATTTTTAGAGTGACCTTTGCTGTAGGTTTTAAAATTTTTTTTCCAGAATGTATCAAAGTGGTAAAGACAATTTTATAGCCAGAAAAAGCTTGAAGATAAAGTACAAATATTTGTTTCAACAATAAAATTAAAACACAGTTCTGCTCAGTATAGTGATTAAAGTCACACATATTGGGAAGATTGGACTAGAGTCCAGTTTTCACATCATCTGGTCAAATGCCAGTGAAGAGCATTTCAGGAAAGGACGATGTTAGCATGTTGAAGAGGCAGAAGCCCGGAATATGGAAGCTTCATGCATGAGAGGGAAGTAGTATGAGGTGAGGTTGGAGAGGAAGGCAGGCACCGGAGTTGTCCATAAAATGGCCCTGACCTATGAGGACTATGAAGAAAAAACGATAAAGATTCTAAAAATGTAGTAGGACTGGGAGTTGTACCTCAGTGGTAGAGTACGTGCCTAGCATAATCTAAGGTTCTGAATTCAATCCCCAGTACCAAAAAGTACAATAAGAAGAAGGAAAAAAATTAAGCATGTAAATAGCTATGTTTTAAGGAAACAATTTTAGAAGTTTACTAGGAAGTAAAAGATTGATAATAAACAGGAAACTTTAATGTGAATAATACATTTTTCTTCGGTCCGTCTTTTCAGTGGTCTTGCAGCAATGTCAGTTTTGATCTCTAATTACACTAAAAAGGAACTAGTGCGTCTTGGAAGGACAAAGGATTCTCCTTCAAGGGTTCCCACTGGCTGATTCTGTCAAGGACTTCACGGTCAGTTTGACAAAGTATTTCAGAAGGAGCGCAGTTGATTCTGTGAGAGCTTCTCGGCTGCAGAGAATTGGCAGTAGCGAGGGGCATCGGAGACCTCACCAGGATTAATAGCAGTGGAATCTTGAGAATGAAAAATAATAGGAGTTGGGCGAGGAAGTAATAAAAGTTAACCAGTAGAGTGGGGACTTCAGATGGTTGTTAAAATCAGTTTTTGTGTGAAAAGGCTAGAAAAATAAGAGGTTAAGGGAGAGATTTTGTTAAGACAGGTGGTAGCAGTGCATATTTGTGCTACTTTTGTTTTAATCTTTTGAATTTGAGCTGCTCCTGTTACTTAATTGAAAATATTCTAATATCTATTTTTTAAAGTTAGTTTTAGCATCTGACTGATCTAATAAACTAAGTTATTGAGCACAGGGATAGAGTCTTACCATTTTATTGTCAACAGTGTAAGTATAGTACAGTTAATTGAATGGTTTTCAAAAAATACAGTTAAGGAGAAAAACAGAAAGTGGCTATAAAATTATCTTTCAATTTATTTATCAGCACTGTTTTTTTATTTTTGCTATTTCTCATTATCAAATAGCTTATATGAGGTTAAGATGTGTCTGTGTCCGAGTTAATATGGAAATTCTTTAAGATAGAAAAGTTAAAGTGTGTAAGCAATAAAAGTATTCTTCCAAAGGAGAGTTTGAATTTGAAAATAAGAAAATTTCTATTAAAATAAAAAGACCAGAGCAATGGAAAATACCTCAAAGCCAAATCATTCTAGAAAGAATCATGTAATTGTTCTTTGCTAATTAAAAGTGGAGTGAGTGCATCTTTTACCTACTATACATCCATATTTTAATATCTAAAATTTTGGATTTCAGACATATTGGTGACTAAAAGTTGAACTCGGTTTAAGTTAACAGCATTTTTCTGGACTGTTGCTTATCAATAAACAATTTTTGACTGCAAACCTTTTATGTATAACTACTGCGGCCAATTTGTTAAAAAATTTCTTGGTAAAAATTTAGGACTGGAGTAATCGTTGAGATGACCTTGTGCTTTTAATCAACACTCAATGTAGGTCAGTTTAGAATAAACATTTAATACTTCTAGAGCTCTTTAGAGAACAGGGTTTGAAAGCATCCGTAGAAAATCATATGAGTGCATTAATAAACTTAATTTGGATAGGTTTATTTATTGTTGAGTTTTAGAGTATGGCAGAGGATGCTATGATTGTTTTACTTGTAGTAGATATGTAAAGACAGCCTGTATTATAGTCAACGTGTTAGGTACCATTCTAATTTATTAAGTTACAAAAAATAATCTTAGCCTGAGAACTGACATAAACCATCCACAGTTATTTGCTTCTTACTAAAATATTTTCAAAACAAAACTGTAAGTCCAAGGTATGACTGTTAATTTTACATGTCATCTTGGCTACGCTAAAGTGGCCAGTTGTTTGGTCAAACACTAGTCAAGATGTTGATGTGAAGGTGATTTTAGATACAATTAACATTTAAATCAATAGTTTGAGTAAGGCAGCCTACCTTCTGTACTATGGGTGGGCCTCATCTAGAAGGTTAAAAGCCTTCAGAGAAATGGTTGAGGTCTTCTGAAGAAGGCATTCTGCCTCTAGACTGCCTTTGAACCCAAAAGTGCAATATCCACACTTCCCTGGGTTTCCAGCTGTCAGCCTTCTTTGCAGATTTCAGACTTACTGACTTCCTATGATCATATGGATGAAATTCTTGAATTTTTATCCATACACACGCATACACACACATGTACACACACAGATGCACATGTACACACGTGCACATGCACACACATCTTCATTCTGGAGAACTCTGGCTAATAACAGGGACTAGAAAACTTTTTCTATAATGGGCCAGATAGTAAGTCTTCTGGGCTTTGTGAGCCATACCATCTCTGTCTCAATTACCCATCTCTACCATTGTAGGACAAAAAGAGCCACATAAATGTGTATGTGCTGAAATGAAAATTTTCTGAGATAGGTGGCTGGCTGTATTGGGGCCACGGCTGTAGTTTACCTAATATTGGATTACACAATTGCTTCAGGCAAAAGAGATAAGATGGGTTTGATGGGTTTATATTTTATATTTTGAGGCCAGCTTGAATCAAGGAGAAGTTTGCCTTTTTTTTAATATTAGATGTCCTTATTTTGACTGGCAGTCTTACTCTTCAACAGTTTTACCTGTTTTATTTTTACATAGCATTTCTTAAAGAACCACTGATGCTATAACAAAAAGTACCATTCTTAACAATTCTAAACTGATTACTGGCAAATTTAGCCTTTTTTCTGGTGCCCCACTCTATTAAAAGAATAATTAATGAGGTAGGAGGGGAGTTAGGCAGAATGGGTAGTGAGAAATTGGAACTGACAACTCAAACTCCAACTTTACAGTATGTAGATTCCAAGATGTAATCCTTGAGGGCCTGAATTGTGCTCTTGGCAAACAGAAGTACCCTTGGTAGCTATGGTAATAATTTGCCATTCCCACTTTCTTTCTTCCTGTATGCTATCAGTGCCAAGAATATGCTCGATTCCTTTACTACAATTACTCAGGGATGAGTTTTAAGCTCTAGAGGTACACTAAAAGATTACAAATCCCTAAATCAAAATATTATCACTGTAGAACATGAACCTAGGAGGAAATTAGGCTCATTCGAGATAAGATTAGACCAATTTTTGAACTGAAAATTGAAGTTGTGACCCATGGTGCTACTATTGTGTGTTATTTATGTGGTCACCAGATTACATCAGATTTCTTTAGGGTGAATTCAAGATTAGGCCGTGTGTGTGTGTGTGTGTGTGTGTGTGTGTGTGTCTGCAGTCAGACACAGGGCTGTGTGCATACTAGGCAAGGGCCCTGTAACTGAGTACATCATTAATCTTAGCCTTTACTATATGTGTTGCTGAAGTGAGCAGAAGTCCTACCTTTATAAGAACTTTCGGTTTTGTTTTTATTAAATAAGATAAAGTGTCATATCCAAAATAGATCTCATTTTAGGAGATGTTCTCAAAAGGATTGAGTGCCACATCAAGACTGAAGTTTCTCTGTTTCATTATTACTCTGGTTAAAGATGAGTATCACCTGTTTTTTACTTATAATAAGGTTTCTGGAATGCTGTCTCTTCTAGAAAAGTAGTTTACTCAGAAGATAGATCTGAAATATTTTTTGCCTTTTATTATGCCTTGTAAAAATTTGCAAAGTAACTTTCATACATTACCTCTTTTAATTTTCACAACAGGGCTAATGATACTGCTATTAGTATTGCACTCATTGTGTGACGGAGTAAGTGGAATAACATGTAAACTAGCAAGTGGCAGATACAGGATTGAACCATTTGCTCTTTAGTACTGTGAGTCTTAGGAATATTCTCTTTTGCATTTTGACAAATTGAAGTATAAAAACATCAAAATAGTAAGACAGACCCAAACTGGGGGTTGCTGCAAATTTATAGAATATTTCTGTTTTCAAAGGTGTTTGAAGCCAATGTCTCTCTCACCCTTTTCCATTTTAAAGGAATGTAAAGTAGTTTGTCTTCTTCCCTCTTTCAATGGGCATTTTCTTCACTTGTGGACACAGATGCTGTCAAGAAATGCAGAAAAGATGACTTTTGGTTTTACCAGTTATTACTTGAGTTTCTACAGTGTGCTAAGATGACATAGTAAAAGCAATACCTTCTTTTTGAGTTTTTCTTACCTACAAAAGAAATAATTAACCTGATTTTTTTTAACATTACTTTTGTGTCTGCTTTGAATTAGACTTTGTGTGTAATTTGAAGATTCAAATTAGTTGCATTTTCTTCCTTTTGTCTAGATAGGTCTTTTACTCAGTAAATGTTTATGAAGCAGATGTTTGCTTTAGTGAATATTTACTTTTAATATGATCCAGCAGAGCCCAGTTAACATTTTTGTCACATGCATGAAATTTCAGAATTGAAAAACAATTTCTATGATAGAATTAATGTATGTGCTACTCATTGTGACTGAGTAAAGTTCATTTGCTTTACTAAAAACTGAGTAAAACTCAGTACTCTTTTAACAAAAAATATAAATAACTGCATTTATTTATATTTGACCTGTTTTTAAGACAGTAAAAGAGAAAGAGGGAGAAAAATCAAGAAATTATATAGAAAGTAAAGATGAGAGAAAAAAATTAGAGTGTAAAATTAAAAGGGGGAAGAGAAAAAATTAAAGAAAGAAAAAGGAAGCCAAGGAAAAGAGACAAGAAACAAGGAAGATGGACAGAGGAAAATTCCCAGGCCCTGACAAACTGATAAAGAAGAAAAAAAGAAAGACAGTACTAAATGAAAACAATGCATATGCACAAAAAAATGAAAACAAAAACAACCAAGAAACAAGCAAAAAACCAAAACAGTAGCAACAACAGAAACAAGCCAAAAAAGAAATGTTTCTGTGATTTTGAACATGTGGTTTTCTTGTGGGATCTACAGTTTGGGGTCAGTGTCTAAGCCAGGACAGGTCCCTGCCCATGCTGGGCTCCAAGCAGACCCCAGATCTGTGCTGGATCAGACAACAGCAGGCAGTGGGAGAAGCACAATGGTGTCGATGCTGTGACTTTGAAACCTAGAAAAATTCAGGCCAAGTGTGGCCGCTGGCTGCAGAGGCCTGGGCTGTGTCCTTTAGTTTAAGTGGCTCAGGGTGTCTCTTTCCACCCTGACCACAGCTGCTTGACCACAGCTCTGTACGGGGCTGTCTCTCATCAGTCGCTGTGGGAACGAAACGCTCGGAGTCCTAAATTGAAGCGTCCCATGGGTACTCTGAGTCCTGGGTTCAAACAATCAACCCTTCCCTGGAATGTCCTCTGACTCAGCCCCTCTCCAGGGGTATGGTGGGCGCTTGAATTGGAGTCACTCACCAGCTGTTGCTTGTTGAAGGGCTGACAGGAGAGCAGAATCCCGTGCTCTCCCTGCAGCTCACAGCACCCGCCAGTCAGTTTCACCACACACTTCTCCCTAGAGCCCTCTGAAGTTCCCAGCTCTCTCTCCGACTCTGTAGATTCAGACTCCCTTTCCTGTATGCTCCAAGCCAGGAGCTGGGAGAAAGTGGGGACTGCCTCTTCCCTTCTCCATGTTGTGTTCTGTCTCTTCAGTATCGCTGTAGGTTTTCATTTCCTTGTCAGAGCCTCTCCCTGCCCCTCCTTCCCCAAATTGTTATTTTCCAGAGTCTGAATTCAAAATCATGGCGAGGCTGAGCTGTTATTGCTTATGTCTCCATTTTCTTGGAAGTCTCCATCCCCAGTTTCTAGACCTTCTGGACTTGTACATTTCATTATATAAATGTTACCAAAATTATTTACTGTAAGCATGTATTTAAGTATTACTTGTTTAATTTAAAAAATACAGCTTCTGTGGATTTTGAAGTACATTTATGGAAAAACAAGCCATAAATGGCAAAAGTGGCTTTTAAAAAGTTATTGAATTCATATCCAGCTAACAGAACAGTGTTCCAGGTCAAAAAGATTATCAGCTTGTCTTTACTGTGCTTGTTAAGTGTCATTTTGATTTGTGGTTTTCACTTCTGACATCTAGAGTCATGGATTAGCAAATACATTTTCTTTTAAGCACTGCACCTCTGGCATGGTCATTAAGGGTCATACATAAATGCGCCAGTGGAGTCAAATTGCTTTTCCGGTTCCTTAGGTGAGCTCTTCTAATTGATAGAAGGTTTCAATCCTAGGAAGACTTAAAATCAATTTTGGGGCACAGATACAGACAAGAAAGTCAGTGCCTTGAGAGAAATGTGTAGACATGGTGGTAGTGAGATACAGAAAACAAATTTGCCTTGAGTTATGGATTAACCCCTTCAGAGATTCAATGAGAAAGTGAATTCTGACTAACCTCTCACTTGTAAGCAGGCTTCAGGAGAGACTGTAAGTCAAAGATTCTGGTGCCTGCCTGGCCCATCCCGGAGATCAGAAATGTTAAAGGGAGTTGAGAACCTTAGGAAACTTCTAAAAGTACCCACTTCAAGGTTGATGGAAGATCTGGAAATTATATATTATGTAGGCTAAAGGAGAACATTAGTGGGCAGAGGGAGACACTGTAACTTTCAGTGTGTGAATATCTTTTATCTATTGCTACAGATTGGAAGCCTATCTCTCATAGGTGGAAACTACAAAGAGACAAATTTTAGCATGCTGTATAAATGAATTTTCTTATTTTTAGAGCAAGCCAGTGATAGAACAGTCTGTTCTCCAAAGCTATGGGATCTTGCCAGCTCTAGAAACTGCAATTCATTAGCTTGCTTGAGAAGGTGGTTGGTTGGTCAGGTAATCCAAAAATCTCTCGCTGTGCTCTGATTCTAGGACTTCTTAAGGCAGTGAATTTCATTCCAGGACTAACAGTTGCAATTCTGCGCTCCTTTAAAAAGTGGAGTAGAAACAAAAAATACATTAAAGTCAAACTTTCCCTTGGTAGAACTGAGTTAGGCTGAAACTTCCAAAGACTTTACTATAACACAGGGCGGCCATATGAATAGCAAAACAAATAGACAATACCAAGAGGAAGAAAAGGTGTTCTGGATTACCGAAAACAGTTTGTGGTCCCAGCTTGCCTCAGCCCACGTGGCCTTGTCCTCATTCACCTACTGCCTTCCAGTTTCTACGGCAGCACCCAAGGGATGGCAGTTTCCCATGGGTAGCCAAGGCCCCTCATTGTACAGCAGAATGCGGTTAGAGCCACTGGGCATGAGAATCTGTACTGGTAGAAATTTGAAGAGTATGTGCGGTGGATGCCACATTTTGTTCCTTGCAGAGAGCTAACCAGGTAATTGACAGTTTATGAAGAACAGTAAATATTTCTGGAAATGTAATGGCCCAGAGAACATTGCTTTTATATGAACTCTGTTGTTGAAGGGAAACCAGTAATCCAGTTGATACTGGATTGAAACCCACTAGGTGCACGCTTGAAGAGTGTCGCTTTGCTGTGTGGGAGCCAGGACTAGCATGCAGGGTAGAGTTGTGGCTGAGTGCAGCCACCAGTCTCCTCCTCCACCCTCTCTTCACACACCACTTGCCTCTCTGAGCAAAGTCGATCAAATTTTATAGAATGTTGCTTTCAAGGGAAGCCAAATTATAACCTATTTAAATGTCTTATGTCTCTGTCAGACCCTATGTTTGCCATACGCTCCGTATAACCTATTACCTCTTTCTTTTTCTGTTTCTATAGTGTCCATGGAAAACATTGGTGAACAAGGTAAAATATATTATTGTTATAGATATAAAATGTCAAAATAGTTTGAAAAAACTTATATCCATTAAGATTTGGTTGAGATTAATAAATTATTCTTTGAGAATATGGCAATAAGATAGGATAAATAGTGTCTGATTTCTCTAAATTTTCGGATTGAATTCTGTCAGACTTGACAGAGAGCTCTTCCCTGAAATGGCCATAATTGTGCTGAAGATTCTTTTCTAAAGTTCAGGGATCTCAGTCATCTCCTGTCCACTGAGTCATCTTCATAGTGTTTGAAAACTGCCATTGGCCTTAATCATCTCGTACTAATTCGAGGGCCTTACTGGATAATTCCAAATGTTAATGATTCTGTAAATATAAATACCATCATTCTTCACAAAATCAGAAATTGCTCTTCCCAGGTACAGTAGTTTTAAGGTACCAAACATGCTGTACTCTAAATTAGTATATTTTATTCAACTGTATCTTATATAATTAGGTTCTATATTAATATATTTAGAATGAATTATCACTGTATACAAATTAATATATTGTTTGTATAATATTTTAAAACATCTCATAAAGAATGTTTACATAAATTAACTTGAAAGAATCTAGATTGCTCTTCATAACAGTTGTCTTACATGATAAATAAGGCATTTGAACTCCCCACTGGAGGAAGTCTCTCCTTGTCCAGATGGTCCCTGTTTAAATATGTTCTCATTACAACAGTGGAGACCACTAACATCAACTACAGCTAAGCAAATAAGCAAATTCTCAGATAGGAACTGCTTTTGCTGTCTCTGTGAGTAAAACAAAATTCTTAAAACCTAGAAGTTTTATTAACATTAGTTTCGTGCTGTGTTTACTTTTTAAAATTGCAGGCGTAACTGCCTTATTTTACAATTTAGGAAAGGTCTCTGTTAGCTATTTTGCCAATAGATGTGCCAGTTTGCAGATAGGAGGGTTCTATTCATGGATGTAGAATAGGTCTAATTACGCACTTAGCAATTAAAAAAATACTCTTGGCTTTATGTTTATATTCGATGAGTTGTACTATTCCAGTGTGTTGTAAATGAACTTTTATAACTTATTATAATGGATAATTTCAGTATTATAGAACAAGCAGATCCTTTCTCAGTACCATGATTTGTATACATATTTGCATATTACAATGATAATTATGTTCCTCTCATTTTAGTTGTGTGCCTGATGGCTTATCATCTACTTTTTGCAATGTTTGTCTGGTCGTACTGGAAAACTATCTTTACATTACCAATGAATCCTTCAAAAGAAGTAAGTTAAAACATTAGCAAAGTTATCGTAAAGATAGAAATCAGTAATACTGATGTCCAAAGAATGAGTTTTCTTCTTTTCACTAGTGTTGTAAACTTGTTAAGTATATTAATTCTTTTGGATTTAGAGAAGTACTGTGTCTGCTAATAAATACTTGAATGTTCACTTAATATGAGTTTTGCAGCAGATGGTTATTGTATTTCAAATATTAAATTTGTTATGCATTCCACTTCCACTTTAGAGTCATATCAGGAGAAATGAATAGATAGAGTTGGACGGTACACACAATTCTTTTAAAACTATCGTACTGAAGATGTCCTGGTTGGCTGTCAGCCACCAGAAACAACAACGAACAGTTTAACTAATCTTCTGTCCATTCAAAAATCTATAGCCGGTCTACAGTTTCCAGGTAACTAGGGTCCGTGTAACTTGCTGTTCTTCCATGTGTAGCCTCCATTCCAAAGGTCGCCTCTCAGCCTAACACGGCAGCTCAGTGCCAGAAAGCATATATACATTCTAGCTAACAGGCCAGAGAACAGTGGAAGGAGGAAGAGATATAAATACCCTTCCCTTTAAGAACACTTTCTGGAAGTTCCTGAGGCTATTTCCAGTTGTATCTAGAACTTAATCATACAGCCTTGTGTATTCACATGGGTGCTAGGTGTGTGGTCTTTCTTCTCCGTGATCATGTCAACCACCGTAGCCAAAGGGAAGTGTGGTGACGAGGGGACAGTGAGCAGTCTGCGCTACAGAGTGTTTCAGGTAGAGGGATGTGATTAAATTAAATTTGTTCTTTGAAAGATCATTTGATTTGTTTCTTGGTCTTTTGTCTGACTAAATGTTCTTAGAGCAAAGGACTATGTCTTACACATTTTTGCATCCTTGGCACTAGCCCACTATGTTTGTTAAATCAAAATAAACTTTTCTATCAGTAGTAACAGTGTAATTTTTATAAGCTGAGTTTAAAAAAAAAGAAGACACCATTCCAGATTGTTTCCTGAAGTACTAATTTGAAATGCAGCTGTGGTCAAGCAAGCCAGTAATTATGCTATTTGACCTGGAAAAGGACATTAAAAACAAAACCACAAATATTCGCACAGAACTAATGGTATACCTAGACTAAAATGCCTTTTTCTCTTTTACTCTCCACTTAATTTTTCTTTCCCTCTCTCTTTTTTCCTTTCTCCTACAATATTTGCTTCTTTTCTATAATCTCTTTAACCCTATCCTACCCTTAGTTGTAGGTAGATGAAAGACAGTGCTGACTTCTACTGTAGGTAATCTTGTCCCTTCCCATGGTCCATCTGTGACCTCTGTGCTGGTAACTCCCAAATCTATTTCCATCTCTGAACTCTCCTCTGAGTCTTTTTTATGTATCTCTCTGCCAGACATAGCTCCTTGGTCATTTCATTGACACTTCAAATATAAAACCTTAAAAGCAGAAGCCATCCCCTTATCCTTTTCCTAAACTGTGACTCATCTCCTTATATTAGGTAATACCATGCCATCCACATGGTCCCTCAAATGTGGCAGCCATACTTGACTCCTCCCTTTTCCCCACTCTCCCCCAGCATCCAACCACTACTGCTATTTTCACCTCCAAATATTTCTTTTTAAACTCTTACCCATTTTTTTAATCATTACCTTAATTCAGAGTCTCAGTCATCTCCCTTGGCCATCATTGTCTGAGATGTTAAACTCTTCGTGATACCTTCTGTTTAAGGCTTGCCTACTCTATTGGTCAGCTTTCTATTGCTGGGAAAAATATCTCACATGTGCAATTAAAGGAGGAGAAGTTTTATTCTGGCTCACAGTTTCAGAGGTTTAGGCCCTTGGTTAGCTGACTATAATGCAGAAACATCAAGGCAGAAGGGCGTGGCAGAGGAAAGCTGCTCCACTCATGGCAGGTGGGAAGCAGATCAGGGGAGGAGCCTGAGAAGAAGGAGACCAGGGACCAGATGAGTCCACACACCCATCACCCACTTCCTCCAGCTAGACCCTGCCACATAATAACCCGTTCAGCTATGAACTCATTCCTAGCTTACCCATTGATGATGTTTAGTGCCCTCACAATCCAGGCACTTCTCCAGGAGATTTTTAACCCACAGGTTGACAATTAAGATTAACTGGCATACTTACATCCCCTTCCCGGAATCCTGCGTAAATTCATTCTTCACTCTGACACTGGAGTGTTCCATCTAAAAAGAAATTTAGCACTTTGACCCTATTGCTTGTATCTGTTCACTGACTCCACGTAATTGCAGAGAGTAAAGTACAGTCTCCTTTGCCAGCAACGATGACCCTTGTCTAAATTTCTGACTTCCCACTTTATACTATAACCTTCATATACTTTCCTATGTACACAACGGCATTATTTTCTTTCTAGAATATTCTTACCCTTTTTTCTCATTGAAATAATTCTTGTATTCATCCATACTAGAAGCTCTTCCTTGGTGGTCCGTTTTGCTGGCTGCTTATTAGCTCCTGAACCTCTAAAGCATTGAATTTTGATTTCTAGACATCTTTTCTTATGTCTGCATTTATTCCATTGATGATAACATTTAGTTGTATGACTCTGTGTATCATCTCATTGTCAAATTAACACATTATTGGCCTGATCTAGTCTCTTAAACTCAAAACTCAGTGACAGCTACCCATTTGACATCCAATAAAAATTTCCATTCCAACATATCTGAAAACAAAGTTCTGTTTCTTAGCCACTTTGCCAATCTTCCAACTCCTAAAGTTTTTCCATCTTGGTAATGACAGTTCATCTTCCAGCTATTCAGGCCAAAAACCTTGGTGTTACCCTTGACTATTCTTTTTCTCTCTGACATCAGATCCAGTTAATCAATAATTCTGCAGGACGTGCCCTTAGAATATATCCATAGTGTGAGCTCATGCTAGAGTCCACAGCTACCACCCTGAGCCAAGCCACCATCATCTCTTACTTACATGTTTTCAGTAGCCTCTCGACAGAGTTCCTTGCTTTTATCTTCGCCTCTATCTGTGTATTTTGAACACAGTCATCAGAATGAGCCTTTCCAAAGACAAGACAGGCAATACCACATTCTCAGAACTTTCCTGTGATATCAGAGCTTACTCAGAGTAAAAATCTAGTTCCTCACTGTGGTCTAAAAGGCAGTCCATGGCCTGACCCACTCCACCTCTCTGCTGCTTGAGTCACATTAGCGTCCTTGCTGTTTCATCATCATGCTAAACATGTCTCTCCTTCAGATATCTTAACAGCGACCCTGTCCCCTTCACTAGGAACGCTCCTGCCACAGATAATTTTATGACCAAGATCTTCACTCTCTTCAAAGCTGTGCTCAAATGGTAACTTATTCTCAGGATTTCTGTGACTGCTCCATATAGAATAGCAAACCTGCTACACTTAACCATGTCGTATGTGTCTCCGCAGCATTTGCCCTCTCGTAACTCACTCTGTTTATTACTTGTTTTTGTGTCACCACTAGAATGTAAGTTCTGTAAGGTACGAACTTTATCTGCTTTGATCACTACTTTCCAGTGCTCAGAGAGTATCTGACCTATAAAAGGCATTCAGTAAATATTTGTTAAATGACTGATAGAAAGTAGGAAAGAAATTACATATACAGATGCATGTTTTATGTTTATAGCTTTAGCAGGAAGTTTAGGTGACTTCTAATTTTTCCCTAAAATTACATATGAAAGCATCAGCTAGGAATGAAGAAGGGGTGTGGGTTTACTGAAGCTTTGGAATGAAGTTCTGAAATAGTGGCTGGAAAAAGTAGAAAGTAAAATGATACAGAAATACAAAAGAAATAGCTCAGTCAAGAGGTGCAGTTAAAACTGATGACAGTGAATTTATAACTTTACCAGATTTCCTTGGGTGATTTTTCTTCTGAGTGAGACATATACCTCACTCAGTTCAAACAACTGTGTGAGATAGAAGTTATCTGTTACCATTTTACAGATGGAGCTGTTGGTTGTGAACATTAAGTAGTTATCCCAAGGCATCCAGTGCTAATATGTGGCGTAGCCAAAATTCAAAGCAAAATCCATTTGTCCATGAAGGTCACAGTGTTGTCACCCCACCGTGCTCTGTGCAGAGAGAGATACCACAATGGAGAGTAGATATCAGTGTGCATAGGACATCAATTGGAAAATGGAGGGGAAAATAGAGAAATTTCTACTTATATGGTATTATTTTAAATACGTGTATTTTTAAAAGTTTATAAGGTAGATAATATATTAGCTAATGGTACCTATATTAATGAATAAGTACTCACATATTACTGATGTAGTCTCACATTATTTTTTATAGAGAATTGTACATGATGAAAAGACTTTGGAGACTACCATTAGGAAGAAAAAGCCCTTACTTGGTGGTTAAGAATCTTTGGTTATTCCATTAACAAAATGCAATCCTGGGCTACTCTTTCAATTTCATTAGCAGCCAGATGCTCCTCACTTGGAAAATGAGGATCCTGGACTTAAATTAATGATAAAGCACTCTCATATGTTAAACATTTTTTAAAACTTGAGTTAAAAAGTTAAAAGTAGAGGTAGCATAAAAGCTAAAAAATCAGAAGTAGAGGTAACATAAGAAAAATAATGTTAACATTTTCTGTCTCTATTGCCTTTTTCGTAGTAAGATTGTAAAATTGATCATAGTTTTTCAATTTTAAGATTTTTCTTTCAATATTAAAGTAATATAACCACATTATATTCTAAAAATGCAGATGAGGCAAAAAGGAAAACGAAAATTTTCCATCACACTAATTCAGCCACTTTGCATTTGGAATGTTTTCTAGTTATTTTTGTACAGAGTGTACCTGTTACCATTTTTTACATAATAGTCCATCATTGGCTTATTGCCATTTTTAATAACAGCATAATATCTTCAGTGAAATATTTAATAATTAATTACATCCACTTGGGATTTTTAGGTCGATGTCAAGTTTTCATATACATAATGCTATCATTAGCTCATTTGTAATATGCATATTTTAAATTATTACCATAATATAATTTCTCAGAAGCTGAATCACTAGATCAAGGAAATTTAAGTCATTTGCCAATTGTTTCCCAAAAGGATTGTAGCCATTTCCAATATTACTAGTTTTATCAGACCCTTAGCATCACATGTTGTCATTAAGAAAACTTTTTGTTACGAGGAAATTTTATGTTTTAATAGGCCAAAAAAAGTTTTATGATTTAATTTGTACATTTAAAGTACTAGTGAGGTTGTATTTTTCTCCTAAATGAAAACAGCAAACAAGGAAATACAGTTCTGTATTTTTTTATTAGATCTTAATTTTCTTTTCTTAATTTGTAGTATTCTTTTAAAATTATATTCTCCTTTACTTGAAAACTATGCATGACCCAAGATCTTGGTTCCTGATAACATTCTCCAGTAAAAGGCAGGCAGACTCCTTGAAGAAATCACTAATTTTAGGACCATGGCAGGAAGTGTTTCAGATGAAACCAGGACATCTTGGAGTGCAGAAAATAAGGAAGTATCCAGAAAAAATTGAAGAGGGTATATTAAAGGACACATCCAACTAAAAAAACTCCCAGTGGTAAAGTTAGAATGATGCGAGCCCCAAAAATAATGGTAGAGTACAACCCAAAACATAAGATAAATATCAGTGAGACTACTGATATAAATAAATAGTTGAACAAATTAATAGGGATATAAGAAAAGTCTGTCTTATTAAGAATTCCAAATAATTTATGTAAATACATTGCTGTCAAAGAAGGGAAGAATAAATTTCCACTCTATGAGCTGCATTTAGTGCAGTTGTGGCAAACCTATGGCACGCGTGCCACAGTGAGCTCTTTGTTATCACTGAAAGCTCCAAAAGGTTCGCCATCCCTGATATGGTGAGTTCCAGAGAATAGAGTATGGGAAAGGAGAAATAAGGAGTAACTTCACGTGAATAGCCTGAAACTTCCTCAGCCAGATGGTGGAGAGTAACATGAACAGTCATAAGTCATGCTGATGATGTCTACTGTTTATAATATGATGTAATGTGAACAGCAATTTACCGGACCTTCCTGCCCAAAACCTATAACCCCAATCTACCCATGAGAAAAACTTCAGAAAAATGGCCCTGCGTGGGCACCCTACAAAATACCTGAATGGCACTACTCAAAACTATCAAGGTAAAAACAAAACAAAAAATGTAAAAAAAACGTAGCTTAGTGCAAAGGCCTAGGGCTCAATCTCCAATACCAAAAACAACAAAACAAAGCAAAATGTAAACACAGAAAGGAAAATCTGAGAAACTATTATAGCTCCTTAGATTTCTTTTAGCTACAATAGTGTGCCAAAGGTACCATTACTAACGTAATATGTTAACATGGGAAACTTAAGTGGGGAGTAGCTCAATGCAAAAGCCCAGGATTCAATCTCCAATACAAAAAAACCAAAAAAACATAAATCTAAAGTGTCCTTTTCAAAAAAATAAAACCTATTTAATGGAAAAATAAAACAGTGGTATGAAGAAAAGCAGCCATCTCGGATGGTCAGTGTGAGATCAGGCATGCTACCTGCTCCCTAGAAAGAGAGTGAGAAGCAGCATTGTAGATGAAGGGGTCAGCATGAGTGAAGCTGCGTTGTCTGAAAGTACCTTGCTTTTCAGGGTCATTTCATCCATTGGTGCTCTGCCCATCATACCAAATATTTCTAAACAAGGTACTCAGTTATATTAATGTCATTTGAACACGTGCACACAAGTGCACATAAGCATGTGTCGTGCATATGAGTGTTTTCATTACTTTTTTAAAAATTGAGGGGTTGGGGATTTAGTTCAAGTGGTAGAGCACTTGCAAGCCCAAGGCCCTTAGTTCTATCCCAGCACCAGAAAACAAAAAAAGATATGCTAAAAAAGTCAATCACACTTTCAGGGGCTGGAGATTTAGCTCAGTGGTTAGAGTGCTTACCTCACAAGCACAAGGCCCTGAGTTCAATCCCCAGCACCAAAAAAAAAAAAAAGAAAAAAAGCACTTTCAGTTTTTAAAGTAATGTCATCTACAGATATAAAATGTACAACCTAAAATTTTCAAGTAAGAAAGAAAATGTGGTAAATCCACTGGTAATCCAGTGATTGTAGGCAATAAATCAGCAAACACCTTAAATTTTTATCAGTTCTTAAATTCCATTAAGATCTGAAGGATGGCAGCATTTTCATAGTATGAACATCCCGTTAAAGATACGCTTCAGAGTAACTTTGAAAATAATGGAATGAATCCTACGGACCCATTATCCCACTGCACGATGACTTCCCACTTGTTAGAAATGTGGTCACCAACCTTTCCTTTGGCTCCAAGGCATTCAGATTTGCTGCTTCTCCCGTCCAGCCTGTACAATCAGGTGGCAAGGCGCTTTTCTAGGCTTTTCCTTGCAACACTGCCCACAGCCACACAAACCCTTATTTACATATTCTGGCAATCAAAATAATATATAAACATATTTCATTTTTATTTAGCTGAAGATTTCAGATAGCAAACCTTGGAGAGCAACTGACTGAAAGGTTACATGAAAACTTCCTCAAATGGACCTTCATTTGTTATTTGTACAGCATTCACTTGAAGAATGACTACTTGCAGTGTTCTTTGGAACACTTAAACAAATGCTGTGAACTTATAACAGGAGGACCACTTAACCTACAGAATAGTTTTGTCAAATACCTTAGAAACTCATGAGAAGCCTCGTATATTTACTAATTTAATGCTAGTAAACTTGATATAGTTATTTAGAAAAATTTATAGCATATAAATTTTACACTTGGAGAAAATGTTTTTTTCTTTTTAAATTTTAATGGGTCTGATTTTTTTTAAGACAGGATCTTTCTATGTAGTTCAGGCTGGCCTTGAACTCACCGTGTACCCTAGGCCGGCCTCAAACTCTCAGCAGTCCTCTGCCTCAGCTTCCTGTGTGCTGAGATTACAGGCGTGTGCCACCACACCTGGCTGAGTCTGAAATTTTAGAGATTAAACAGAAGGTCATGTATATAGGAACACTGTGATAATTTTAAAATTATATACATTCGAAAGCTGGAGATTTTTTTCTATCTTTTAATAGCCTCAGTAGAATTGTCAACCTTTAAGCAAAGGTTTTTATTTTTCTGCATAAAGATTTAGATTCAGATATCATGATTTAATTTTCATTAAATTGTCCTTTCTTTAACAAACTTAGATCACCTATAAAAAATCTTTTTAAAAAACTGTAAACTATTTCCCACAAACAAATGGCATACAACATATAATTTAAAGAATAAAATGAAAACAATCACTCAGCCAGTATATAAAACATTTATATTTTCCATCTTAAGTACTCCCCAGTTGTTGTATTGCCCTGTATTTTTCCAGAAGTAGTGACAATTCTGTACTTTATGTTGATTATTTCCTTTTATTTTATAGTTTTGTCATTTCCACATGTATCTCTAAATAAAAATACATAGATTGTTTAACTTTCTGTTTTAAAATTTTGTAAGAGGATGTCATTTTATATATGTTCTGTAAGATGATTTGCTTTTTTTTTTGACTCTGTGTTGAAGTTTGATTGTTTGACAGAGCAATAGTGTGTTAGCTGTAAGTGCCGGTAGTATTTGCGGATATATTCTCTTGCCGTCTCTTTACCCACTATCCTTCTGGTGGACGTTGGCTTGTCTTTAGTTTCTACATTTCAAACAGTGATGCTGTGAGTCTCCTTCTACGTGTCTCCTGGAACATATTTCTGGAGGTTCCTACAGCATAAATGTTTTAAATGCGCGCGCGTGTGTGTGTGTGTGTGCGCACGTGCATGTTTGTGATTATCAGGTAGGAGCACAAGCAAACTTTCATTTTTCTCATATATTTTTAACTAGTTGGGCCAAATTGACAGTGTAAGAAGTAAAATGGGCAATTAGTTCTTCTGAGTACTGGAGATTTTACGTAACAATATCCCCGTGTTAAAATTTCCTTAGATGAGAAGACATGTTTGGTTGATTTCTCTTTTTGCTCCTGATGGTATTCAAGTGCAAAATTCATCCACTGAGCCATTGTGTTTCGTGGGCCATTTATCTCTTATAAATTAATACTGGACAGAGTGCCACAGCTTGTGAGCACTTTGATGTTCTGTTCCTTTGGAGTTTCACAAACGCCTACGAAACGAGGCAGAATCATTATTGTACTCTTTCTCTAGATGCATAGTGATCTGTGAGGTTAATAAACTTGTCCAGATTTGAAACTCTTACCTCTCTGAGGATGCCATATACCATTAATATTTTATAAAAATACCTTTGGGTATAGTGGAGCTGACCATTATGTTATCATTCCTCTGGAAATGCTGATTAAAATTTAAATTTATTCCACAGTTCCATCTCTCTTATGCAGAGAAAGAATTGCTGGAGAGAGAGCCAAGAGGAGAAGCCCATCAGGAAGTTCTTAGGCGAGCAGCCAGAGATCTTCCGATCTGCACCAGGACCATGTCTGGGGGTAAGCGTCAACAGCGAGCACTTTGGAGCAGTATCCAAAGGATGTATTGTGGTGCCTGGTAGCATTTATATACCTGAAACTGTCAAGCACTCGCTTTAAAACACTGTGTTATTTCCTGGGTTGCTATTAAATCCTTCCTGTACAATCCTGTAAAACAGAATGGAACCTAAATAAGACCATGGCACAAAGATCTTGACTAAATCAGAGCTGACTTTAATTCTTTTCCTCCTACTTAGCTGTGACGCAGTGAAGATGTGAGAGCTGCTGAAATCTTGATTTATATTAGGACTCATTCTTAAAACTTTAAATCCAGACTTTCATATTTGTATTTAAGGAAACAACATCTATAATGCATATAGTTATTAATTTTAAGTGTATTTTTCCATACATCTAAAATTGTAGTTATATAATTTATGTATATCTTTGAAATTTATGTATATTTTTGAAATTTAAACTATTTTTTATAAGAACAACTAAATTAACATATCTCTTACTTGGGTCTTATTTTCAAAGTAATTTAACATCTAATTGGATGATGGTCTTAAAAACAAATGCACATAAACTACTGACGCTTGCCCACCAAGACATACCAGAAACCCTTTGCCTTTACACCTATGCTGCCTATTAGGGTATCCCCTAGCCCATTTGACTGTGGAACACTTAAAATATGGCTAGTCCAAGTTGAGATAGGTTTTAACTGGTTGCAGAGATTTAGTATGAAAAAGTGTAGAATGTGTCATTGATATATTATTTATATTTGTTGCTAACTTAAATTAGAATCATAATAGAATCTAAGTCTCACACACAATTTTATACTGTTTGTTTCACTGTTCCTCAGTTATCAGTACATCCTGTAAAATGCTAGTGTGTTGAAAAGCTTCTCCAAATCAGTCATCCATAACTGTCTTTGATAGCTGTATTATAGAAGAAAAGATGAGGGCTTCAGTTGCAAGAAGTAAAATAATCTCTTCAAAGTACTTCCTCCAGCACTCACTTCTAATCTTATGTCTTGCCTAACAGAGATGTGAGATCTTTCCCAATTTAAGCAACTAATAGACTTTATTCATAAATTTCCAAAATGTGTTTCAACAGTTGTACTCTTAACCCAGTTATCCTAGCTGGTTATATCCTCACTCAATTATGCAGAGGAAATAAACAGATTTACTCGAGGGAGACCTGAAGAGAAATGGACATATCTGTAATAGAAATAGCCACATCTGCACAAATATCCACATATGTCTGTACTGTAACTACTGATAATTGAGAATGCCTTTGAAAAAGTTCCCCAGGAGGTTCTCTATCGTTGGGAAACTTCTCCAGAGAACTCTGGCTACAGGCAAGTCATCTTGGTCTTGATTTTTTTTTTATTTGAAGAAAGTCGAATATCTTTTTTTAACCAAATTTAAATTCAGTGCTTTTTAGAATTTAAATTTGTAGAAATGATAAAAGCCATTTAATTATATATTCAATTCCATATTAAATCTAAGTGGAACTTTTTATTCCTAGCAATCCGGTATTGTGACAGATGCCAACTCATAAAACCAGATCGCTGCCATCACTGTTCTGTCTGTGATAAGTACGGAAAATTTTTCTTCTAAAATGTCTACATGCTAGTGGTCCGTTATCTGATATTTCTTTTCTGTTTTCCAGATTGTCATCTTTTTTCCTTATTCATACTTCTGAGATTGTTGTTAGAAAATATAATTGGTATAAGCACTTGTTTTTAGTACCATGCAGCTTAGGATCACAATCAGTTGTCTCTTTTCTCCCAGATTGATGATGACATGAAGTGTGTGACTCTTAGCAGTGCTGACTTGGCTGGTTCAGTTTAGCAAATTCTTCTCTTGTGAATGTTTTCCATCTTTATAAAGATAACTCATCTGTCTCCATGCCAGAGTTGTTCTGTATTTAATATACTACACAAACAGTACAATTTAATGGCTTAAGAATTGACATTTAAAGGGCTGATTTCAGCTAGACTGTTTTCAAATCTGTTGACATTTTGAACTTTCCTCAGTATTAGACAGTCATATGTTCATATTTTACATTATTTTTAGAAAATGCATTGATTTGTGTTTTAAAGCAAGTTCTATTAAGCGAGGCCTGGTGGTACACCACACACCTACAACCCTGGCTGTTCAGGAGCCTGAGTCATGTGGGTTGTGACTTAAAGGCCAGGTTGGATCACATAGTGAAACCCTGTCTCGAAACAAAAATAATAAAGCTTATTATTATACCATAACTAGAAATGGCTGTAGTGTTGTAGATAATAACTTTTACTATTACGCAATAGTAAGGTATGAAATTTTGCAGTATTTTATTTGCCACATTGTTTACAATAAGAGTATTTTATATTTTCATCTTATAATTTAATGAAATTAAATTTTGTGGGTTATTGAGTTTTGTGTTTTCTTTTGTTTTTAGATGTATTTTAAAAATGGATCATCATTGCCCGTGGTGAGTATGGCTGTAGGTTTCAGTCCCCTTATTAGTTGTTATAGATTAAATCATTTCAATATGGCTTTAGTTGTCTTAGAAAGTGCTTTCAGCTTTAATTTTTGTTTAATGAGTTCAAAATAGCCTTTATTCCGAAGACTGTACATGAAAGATTTTAAAGCCAGTAAGTATTCATCCCAAACCAGTACATACCTATAAAACTTGTTGTGTACTTGTTGTACTCACAGTTACAAAAATAGGAAATAATGATTCACCATTGTAGCAATCTCTCTAAACCTGCAATTAATCTGACTGAAAAAGAAACTTATAGAATAATTTGACAGTCTTTCAAATTTTGACAGATCCTATTAAATAAGTGAGGGGAAACAGGTTCAGTACTCTAGATTTAAATACCTATATGGCATACTGCATCACACTCACCTTTTAGTGACAGTGTGGGAGCAGTTTAGTGAGCTGATTGCTTATTGCACAGTCATTTCCCATGCTACGACCCCCCACCACCACTGTCTCAGCTCTGGCCACTTGCAAAAAACAATAGCTGTCAGTTTGTGAAGGGTTTGATGCCAAGGCCCTAATATTCAGATGGTGCCAGCCAGCTGAAAGGAGCAGCCACTTTTTTAAAAAAATTCAAATTGAAATTTTAAGTTAAAAATGTATAGGATTGGAAGTATAGATCTGAGGCAGTGCATATATGCTTAGCATGCATGAGGCACTGGGTCCTATTCCCAAGAGGGCACCCACAAATTTATACATAATACATGCTTGTGGTTCTGAATTCTAAAATAGACACGTTTTGCTAGCCTGCCCTCCCCTTCTTTCTTCCCCACTTACAGAGAACCAATGCTGCTATTGTCATGGGCACTCTTCAGGTCTAAATGTGCGTGCGTGTGCAAGCGTGTGTGTATGGCTGTCTGTCCTTCCTCTTTTTAAACATAAATGGCTACATTGTAGACTGAATATGGTTTATGGGTTACCTCTGTCATTTGATATATCCTGAATTGTTTCCATGTTAATACATAAAAAATATTTTTATAGCTATTATGTGGATCTCTCTCTTATTAAAGGACATTATGATATTTCCAGATCATGTGGCAGCTGTTTTACATGGGTCTTGTTTATGTCCATGTCAACTTTGAACATTTGAAATATTGGGTTAAAAAGTATCTCGGTTTTTCCAGTGATTTCAGTGTATCTGCTTTGGTCAGTTAAAATTATACATCAGGATTCAGGGGACTAATCTTATGCTTGTCACTTTAAAGTGTTTTGGTAATATTTGCTTCATTGGGCTTTCTTTTGAAGAAGGGTTTTTTCTTTTACTATAAACTTTTAATTTTTAATTAATTTTATCAATAATACTTTCACATGTTTGCCAAAGGTTAAGTAACACATATAAAAGTAAATAATCTTAGCTTGAGTTTATTGAGTGCCTAGTGTACTCTAGAGAGCAAACATCTATCATCCTTCTAAAATAAAAAGAACAGAAGAAATAGAAATGATTCGTCCTATTTTAGAGAAGCAGGAAGTAAGCCTCAGAAAAGTTGAAGAGTGGGCTCAAACCCACAGAGCCAGTTTTTTGGCTTTGAAAGGGCACAGTTTCCCTGATGTACAGTGTTGTTTTTCTGGTTTAGACTCAGCAAGCAGTTGGCCTGAAGCAGAGCCAAAAGCTGCGCTCTACACTGAAAACAACGTGAGAGGGAGTTTTACCTCGAACGTGTCTTGTTTCTTTATATGAAGTCATTCCTTTTCCAGATGGAGGAAGCTCAGATTCAGGATAAGTTTTCTTCTTTGTCAAACTGACCAAGCAGTAGACCGTTAAAATCTGACCAAAAGCTGTCTGTTATGAAGAGTATAGGGTGTTACTCAAAATAAGTAATATGTGTATTCCTAGAGGAAATAGAATAGTATCAAAACGCTTTCTATATACATACCAAACTAAAATATTTGATCTCTATTTATTGATTTTCTCCTATGTTTCCTAGCCCGGTGAGGCAAATTACCCCATCATAAATTAATACAAAATCTGCTTCTTACATTTTTATAGGAATAGAAGCACTTTGTACTCTCCATTCCAATTTCCCCTAGTCCATAACAGTCTCTACTTACACTCAATTGTCCAAAGTCTTCATCTACCCATTCTTTCTTCTTGAAAATACACAGATAAGCAAAGACAATATCTTGTGTCCTTTTGAGACTTGAGACAGATTACAGTTTAGACTAGGCTCATACTATTTCCAGTATTTCTTACCATTATTTCATTCCAGTGCTATAAAAAGCAATCTCAGCAAATGGTTTGGGTTCCCCCTGGAACTTCCAGAGCGGCTAATACACTTGTTCTCATACAATGTGCACCCATGAAATTTGGCATCTTTATGAATTCTCCCATAAACAAGACCTTTAAGTCCAAAAATTACTAAGCCTAATGCTGTTTCCTTTACAATTTTTGAGGCAGAAAATGTAAACATTTTTTGACGTGAACATGGTTTTATCTTAAAAACCTCAAAAGAAAATTGTTTCTTTTTATTACCAAAGTCCATAGAGATTATTTTACCAACACTAGAGTGGGATAGGATGTTTGAGGAGAGGAAGCAGCATGTATATATTATATGCAGTAGCTTCGTTATATCAGTTAACAATGTGTTAATTTGGTCAGTGACTGTTATCAGCCAATTCCACAGTGGTATTGCATCACATGTATGCAAGGTCATCTAGTAATGCCCTTGTCTTTATGAAAAGGAAGAAATTTTGAGAGTGAACATAAAATGAGTTCTTTTTGTTTTTATTTATTGATATGACAGTTGAAATTCCACCATCCCTTACCCACCATATAATAATTTTAGAGTTAGAATTTATAAATTTCCACCTTTGGAATCATAGACTATAGAACTGGATTTCAGAAACCATCTCAAAGTGCTTATTTTGCAGGTAAGGAAAATGAAATTCTAAGAGACTACTTCACTTCCGTGGGGCCATGTAATTATCTAGTGTCAAATGTGTATTACACTCTGTCTGGCTTCCAGTCCTATCTCTTTTTGTAAACCTCCCATTTAATATGCTTTGACAATCTGCAGTAATGACACACATGGAGAAGTACGTGAAGGTGGTTCATCTAATTTGGAGAAACCTAAAACATTTTAACTTACTTAATCATAGTTGGAAATTGAACCCAAAGATAGTGGAAGGACTTAGTGAATTCCTCTAATCTGCCTGACTCTATTAGATATCTCACAAGCTCTGTGCTTTCAGGCAAGTGCTTACTTTTATAATTGGACATGAAATGTGCTTACATTAATTATGGTTGATTAACACACTATTAGATACCATATATTGGGCCTTTAAACACAAATTACTTCTCAGTGAAATTAATTTTTTATTGTTTGCATATGTTATTTTATGACTTACACTTTTGAAAATGCCAATAAATTTAAAATGAGAGAAAGCCAAACCTATGTTAAATTTGAGCATGTTTATACCTAGGCTAAGGATGTATTAACTCATTGAGACTCTTTTTGTTTTGTTGGCAGGGTGAACAATTGTGTTGGATTTTCAAATTATAAATTCTTCCTTCTTTTCTTGGCTTATTCTCTGCTGTACTGCCTTTTTATTGCTGCTACAGATTTACAGTATTTTATCAAATTTTGGACAGTAAGTCATTACATTAGTGACTTTTGTTAAGTATACAAAAATATATAACATAGATTTTTCAGCAGTGAATTATTTCAGACACTGACTTTATAGAACCGAGCTAATTCATGTAGTCAGTCCTCATTATTTGCGGATTTTGTATTGTTAATTCACCATCTTATCTGTAGCCTCCAAAGCAATACTCGCAAAGCTTATTATGGCCCTCAGACATGCAGATTGGCAAAATAATTGAGTGCTTTATGTGCAGTTCCCGGTTGAGGTAAAACAAGGCAGTGCTCCGCCTTCTTGTTTTAGCTCTCATCCTGTAAACAAGTGTGCTCTTCACAGTCTATTTGGTACCTTGTTTTTTTATTTTTGTGCTTTTCGTTGTTGAAAATGGTCTTCAGATATAGCGCTGAGGTGCTCTCTAGTGTTACTAAACAAGACCTATGTGTCTGATGGAGGAAATACATATGATAACCAGCTTCATTCAGACATGAGTTATAGTGCCTGGCTGTAAGTTCCATATTAATGAATCAACACCATGAATTAAATAAGGCACCCTTGAGCAAAATGCCATGTAAAACGGGTGTGAATTGATGAGTCGATCAAGATGTGACAAGAGCCTTGCAGGAAACTAACCCTGTATTTTCCCTAGGAACGATGGTTCAGTATTCACAGATTCAGTGTTCATGGCAAACTTACAGAGCATAACCACTGCAAATAATGAGAATTGACTATGTACACAGCTTTTCAATATTTAAAAGAAGTGTTTTCTCTTCATGTGTAAGATTACTTTAAAAGCTATTATGTCTATAATGTCATGAATTTTGATTAGATATTGCTTGATTAGGCTTTAGATAATTCAGTTGTTTTCTGTACTGTATTTTTAGATAAAGGCAAAGCAGTCATGGGATGCATATTATTTAAAATAATAGAGTATTTTAAATAACCTGTGATAGTCTTTGCAAACACCAAATGGTGGTTAAAAGCTGTTTGTCCCTTGCCAAGATTGCTGTCTCATTTTTATTAAATTGTCCTTTATTAATGTAAGACTGAAATTCTAGATTATTTATGTAAGATCTGAGTCAAATATGATACCAAAGAGTTCTCAGATGTTCACTTTGTGCAGTTACATTGCTAAGCACAAGGACTACACAAGTGATTGGCTATGTCCCTGGAGTTCAGAGATACTTCCAGTTTCCATTAAGGTGATCCTTAATGAATGTGTGGAGAGTATTACTTCACTGCTCCTCATTTCTGTGAATGGTTTTCATTCCAAACCACAAATGTATTTGAATAGGAATGACCAAAGTTTCCACTGTGCTCACCTGCTTCCAAAGGCTACCAGTGAGAACTTGTGAGCTGTATCAGTCTGACAGGTATTAGAGGGAATTGAAATACCCTGACTTTCTGTCGGGTGTGGCCTCTGGCAGTCTGGCACTTCACTAAGTGTCCGCAGTCCCAAGCCCTCCATCCCACTCCCAAAGCCTGCGATCCAGGTCTCCCTGGACAAACAGTAAAGGTCAGACTTGCTTTGAAGTGACCTGTTTCAGCCCGCGGATATTGTAAAGTTTAAACAGGTGTTATTCACTACAGTGACATCGTTCCTTTCCATGATACTATCATTTAAAAGAGTTCAAAGGATATTGCTGTATGTATTCTTTTAGTTGATGCTGCTGTTTGCAGTAATATAAGACATCAGTGAGAAAAGCTGCCAAATTAGGCCAATTAACTTTCATTTTCTGGCATTATAATAAGACTAAACATTTGTGAATCTTAGTTTTGTTAACAAAACATGTCCAAGTAGTAAATTTAAAACTACATTTTATAGTTCCTTCTATCTTGCCTCCTGATGTTACATTTTATACTAAGCAAAGATAATTTTACTATAATTTAGTTATATAAAACAAAATATAATAAATATCCCAAATTTTAATCTTTTCCAGTTATATATTCATATCCCAGTAAACACTTAATGTGCTCAAATATATATATATATTTTTCCTAATGTTTTAACATGAAACTATCTTTTTTCCATACCTAAATTTAAGAAAAAAAATTTGGGCAAAAAACAGAAAACTTACTAATTTACTTATGAAAGTAGGGGAATACTTATCCCTTTGACAAAGCATTCTGTTTTCTTCCTTTCTTTATAGAATGGTCTACCTGATACTCAAGCCAAGTTCCATATTATGTTTTTATTCTTTGCTGCAGCTATGTTTTCTGTCAGCCTGTCTTCTCTGTTTGGCTATCATTGTTGGCTAGTCAGCAAAAATAAATCTACATTAGGTGAGTATCCAATTATTGTAGTTGACAGAACCTTAAATACATACATAGATGTTCAGTGAATGTTGCCTTATGATTAAATGTTAGTCTGTCCTGAAGTGGTAAAAATTGTTATTTCCTACATTTTATTGTGGAGTGTCACTTAGACACATGTAAATTCCTTCATTCCGTATATTTACTGGTCATCATTGTGTGCAAAGCATGATGTATACACAGATACACAGTGGTAAGCAAGGGCAAAACAGTCTACTGAGGGGCACCAACATAAAAGTAGTTGTAAAATGCAGAGTGCTTGTAATGAAACAAAGAGGTTGCCAAAGTATGAATAAAAGGGCAGGGATGATAAAGGTACCTGTTTAGAATGAGTTGTCAGAGAAGAGCTCACCTCAACAAAAAGAACTTAGCCAGAGAAGTCAGCCGTGGGAAGAGCCAGAACCTTTTAGGTTAAAAACAAACAAACAAAAAAACAGTATCTTCAAAACCCCTGGAGTTATGAGATGCAGCAGAAGTAGTTCTAGGGGGAATTGTGTTTCTGTAAATGCCCATAATAAAAAAAAAGAAAGAAACATCTCAATTAATAATTTACAACTTACAGAACCAGAAAAAGAAGACCAAGTAAAACCAAAAGCCAATCAAAGGAAGGAAATAATAAAAACAAACACCCCTTCATAATTAAGAGAAAACACATAGCAAACTAAGAATAGAAAGGAACCTCCTCAACCTCATAAATAGCATCATAAAAAAGCTGCAGCTAACCTTGTACTCGGTATCAAAAAACTGAAAGCTTGCCCCTAAAGTCAGGAGCACAACAAGGGTGCTCTCATTTACTGCTAGTCAGGATTGTACTGCAAGTTCTAACAGGATTAATCGGTCAGGAAAGAGAAATCAAGGCACCCAAAATAAAGAAAATAAAACTATCCCTGCCCACAGATGACATAATCTTACACAAGGGCTGATCAAAACATGGTGTGTGTTTAAATTTTAAAAAGCTATTATATTAAAAGACACATTGCCATTAATCTCCTTCAAAATACGCCCCCTTATTTCAAACACAGTTATCCCATAATTCTTGCTATTGCTGAAACAGTTCTGGAAGTCCATTTTTGGGAGTATCTTCACAAGATGTGATGTAAAATACAGGGAATGCTGCTGCCAAGTGCATCCAGTGGGAAGGCAGGCGCGTACAAACATGGTGTATTCACATCAACTCTTTTCACTGGATCTGGCACCATGCAGCTTCTGGCTCTTCCCCAAAGTCAAAAACAACGAATGGTAAACGTTTTGAATCAATTCAGGGCATTGAGGCAGTCATGATAATGCAACTAAAGACACTCTCAAAAGAGGACTTTGAGAACTGCTTCAGAAAATGGCAAGCACTATGGAATTCAGGTCTTGGAAGTGAAGAGTGTCTTGCAAGGGATTAATGGCAATGTGTTTTTTACTGTAATAAAAATTCTAAACATTCATATTTTTTGTCACACCACATATGTCTATTAGAAATGATTAGTAGGTGTGTGCTTTATTCATGTGCTTGCTTTGTCATTTCTTTTTAGAGGCATTCAGAAGTCCAGTGTTTCGACATGGAACTGATAAGAATGGATTCAGCTTGGGTTTCAGTAAAAACATGCGACAAGTGTTTGGTGATGAGAAGAAGTATTGGTTGCTACCCATTTTTTCAAGGTACTTTACTGTTAAATTTTTCAGGTTTTAAACTATAGTACTTCAACAAAAGACAATTTCAGGAAGAATCTCTTGTTTCATAGATCTACAATTCTGCATAGTAACTTCTACTTTTAAAGTGTAACTTTGATTCCTTAATCATATCGGCATAAAAATAAGTTAACTCATTATCTCCCTAAATAGTGTGTTGACTCCGATGTCTGATATGCATGTTTTCCCTATAACTTGTTCTGCTGTCAGACTTTCACTCTGTTGTCTTTTCCACTGTTCACCTGTTTTTAATTATAGTCTAGGTGATGGCTGCTCCTTTCCAACTTGCCTTGTCAGCCAGGATCCTGAACAACCAGCTACTCCTGCAGGACTGAATTCAACAGCTAAAAAGTAATCTCATGAGGGTTTTTTGTTGTTCTTGTTGTTGTTTTAATTTCAAATAAAATTATGTTATTGTTGTATCCTTTGGCTATATGTTCCTTTGAAAAAAAATTCAAGAACATAATATAATTTACTGTCATGGTTTCCACTTAGAGTGAGGAAGGGATGAGACTATAGGGAGGATAAATAGTGAGCTTCAATTATAGTCATGAAATCTGTTTATAGTCTAGGACAGGGATGGCAAACCTTTTAGAGACCAAGTGCCCAAACTGCAACCCAAAACTCACTTATTTATCACAAAGTGCCAATACTGCAATTGAACCTGAATACTGAGGTTTTAATTTAGAAAAAACAACTCATACATTAACATCTTTTGTCTTAAAAGAAAAATAACACATGTACTGTTAGGGTTTGCACCACTGGTCTAGGAGGTGGTTAAATAGGAGTTAAGTGTTGATATATTTTAGTTGACTGAAATACGGTTTTTTGAATGTGGCACTTAATGTAGGTCAAAATTAGCCCCCCACTGCCGCAGTGAGCAGCCAGGGTAAAATTCCCTTTTGACCCTCCGTGTCTTTTTTCTCTGTGGTAACTTTTGAAAAGACAAGAAAAACATCCTTGGACAGGCCTTTGGAGCTCAACTGCACCCCGGTTACCTGTTTGGCAATTCCATTAGCATGTGCCCTGGATCCTTGGTATTCCTTAAGAACTTCTGAGCCACCTCTGAGCCATTTTTTTGCAAAGACAGAAGAGAAAGGGATCTTGGAAATTCATTCTCTGGAGACTTTTGCTCCAGATTAAACTTTTTAAAAATTCTACTCTATCAAGTGTGTAAGATGGCAACAGAAAGAACTGAAATTTAGTTCTGCCTTTACTACTAACTGGCAAAAGGCAAAATGAACTTGAACTTTTAAAATGCTGTATATGAATTTTCAGTGGTTTGAACACTGATTTCTGTATCTTTACAACAGATTTATTTGGGTATCTACTTCTAATTTTAAATGTTTAAGTAACAAAAGTGTAACTATGCTATCATTGTTAAATTCTAAAGGTTTTTTTAGTTGTTGCAGTATCTCATACCCAAGACCCTTTCCAGTCCTCCTCTTGCCCAGCGCACATTTCTTATTGATCATAATACTTTTTTCTCTGGAGCCTGAAGTGACCACAGAGTACTTTGCAAGGCATTTTTCCTGGTAACCATTCCAAAATCATTTTATGTAGTCAAAAGAGATATAGCCTATTTGCCATTCCATCATTAGAGTCATCTGGGTACAGACAAGACTACCAGTTGGTGAAGAGACCATTCTGATGTGTTTCACAGGACAGTCAAAGGCATCATGGTCTTTTATTGGGTCATGCTCTATGAGTTTTGGCTTGAAATTACCACAGAAGTAATTGTTAGTGTTTTTCAGTATACTTCAACACAGAAAAAAAATCTAGTTCTAATAAATTATTTAAAATATATTTTCAAGCTTTTATAAAATTTACCAGTGATTTACAATATTTCTTACCCTTGTTGAGTGATTGTTTTAGTTTAAGAACTAGTCGATTTCAGAGATCATATCTTTCCTTTTATCATGGAATGTAATGGGATTTGGGAAAAATCTTAGTTCTGGACACTTTTACCTAGCTAGGTGTCTTAAAGAAGTCGGCTAGCCTTTCTAGGCCTCTCTTCTCTTCCTTTAAATATTGAGGTTGGGTTTTGACAGCTAAAGTCTCTTTCTGCTACAAAGTGCTGTAATTTCCCATGTTTAGCCTATATAAAATTTCTCTGGATAGTCCTGCTCGCAGTACTTCAGAGTTGTACATCTCTGCCAGTCTACTTGCATACCCACCTAAACATACAAAGGTCATATCCGTAAATCTTTGGCAAAAGGAAAGGGGATCTGTAGATGGAGGGAGGGAGGGAGGGAGGAAGGAGTGGAAGAGAAGGAAAATAAAAAGAATTAAGATATGTCATTACCAACTCCCCACCATGAATGTAATTATTATGCACTGTAAACATGTACTAATAAAACATTTTTTAAAAGGCATCTCCAAATGAACAGGATCAAAACCGACTTTGATTCTCAGTCTTTTTTACACACACATAAGCCTGATTCTCCTCTACTTGTCTGTGTATCGATATTAGTGACCTCCATTCTCCCAGATGGTCAGGGAAAGATGGAAACAGTTGCATCATCTCGGTTTCCTCTGTCAGTTACCTTATACTATATTTATTCCACCTGCAATTCCTATTAGATGCCCCCTTGAAATACATCCATAATCTGATTATCTTCTTACCACCTCTACGGTGCCTTTCTGTTCTAAGCCACCATCATTTCTCACAGGTAATTTCAATAGTTTCCTAACTGCTCTTCCCAACTCCATTTTTCTCCACTAAGAAGTAGAATTATGTCATTCTGCTGCTCAGAACCCTCCAGTCCTTGCCATCTTATATAGATTTTAGAAGGTTAAAGAATCTCCTTACCTTTTGATCTGACCAAGACGCCCCATTCCTTATCACTTTTTTGTCATTTATAATCCTCAGGCATACAAACTTGCTATTTTTCAACTACAGCAAGCATGTCTTTATTAGAGCCTTTTCAGTGGCGAGTTTCCCTTTCTAACAGTTCTTTTTCCAAGTGTCTTGCAGTCGCTGTTGCTCTTTCTGACAGTTCTTTCTTCAGCTACCTGAATGATGCATGCCTTCCCTTCATTCACTTTCTGCTTAGGTGTAGCTTCACACTAGAGGCAATGTTTGATAACCCTGTGTAAAGCAGTAACCTGGTTCCCTTCTTCTCCTTATGCTTTTTTCCTCTTGTTTCAGATCTTATTGTCACCTGACTCATTATATATTTATTATTTTTTCTCAGTTACAATGAAGTTTTCATGAGAACAAAGAGTGTTCATTGATAGATCAGGTCTCAGTAAATATCATTGAATCAGTGGGTCTTTGCTATTTGTTAGAGGCCTATTAGCAGTGGCCAGTGTGCAGGGAGGCCCTAAACCAAGACATAGGTAGTGTGCTGTACCTGCCCTGTCCTTCTCTTGAGAATAGTAAGAATGAAAGTAAAATTAAAGAGCTTTTGTTTTTGTCTTGTTGGGTTTCCTGTTTTTGCTTTTTTTTTTTAATATACAAATGGGCATAAATGTTTGGAGACATGCTCTTTTTTTCAGTATTTCCCTCCAAAATTTAGTCAGGAGCTGTTAAAACTGCAAAAAATTAAAACAGTCTAAATTTTCAGATATAATTATTAAGGAGCAAAACCTTATCCTTATAACCTTAAAAATATAATAATTCAACTAAAGTACATAAAATTATATTTTGCAGAATTGTAAATGGTTTTTTTTTCTTTCGAATAGTATTATAATTACTATTTCAGGGTGTTCTAAAATTTCACTACTAGTTTCTATGCCAATTTTTCCTAAGCAAACTATTATTTTATATATTTTTTCTATACCACCCAATATATTGCTATGTGGCAGGTCTACCTAAATGTTTTTGTTTGTTTGTTTTGTTTTGTTTTTGGTGCTGGGGATAGAACTTAGGGCCTTGCGCTTACTAGGCAGGCACTCTGACTACTAAGCTAAATCCCCAGCCTTCTACCTAAATGTTTTTAAAGAAAATTCTTTCAAGGCTTCTCACTTCCCATATTAGACATGAGGTCTGTGAGATCTGATATCAGATGTTTGCAGCATTCCTGCAAGATAATATCCAAATTTGTTGTTGGCTTTATACAGGAAGATAGAGGATTATTTGTTCAAGACCATTTAGGCCACTTTAAGAACACCAGACCAGTTTTCTTCAAACATGTCTTTCTAGTGTCATCTTTACATTATTTCCATATCGACATATCACTTAAGAAATTAATATTTTGTTTAATATATTTCTTTAAATTGGCATTTAAACTTCTTTAAACAAAACTTTGTCACTGTCATAAATGGGAAGCAAGTATAATTTGCCATAAATAGAGCATAACTTAAAGTATAAAATTGATAATAATGTTATTAAATTCTAACTAGATTTCCTTACCTGCTAAAGTCTGATGGTGAGGCCTATTTGTATTTGAGATGGACATTTTTGAGAGTTAGAGATTGTTATTTTAAGGAGGCTGAAGATAGAATACTTTTCTCATTGTGAGTCAGTACCATTTAATGCTTTATTCTTATAGTCTTCAGATTATCTTGGGTACCTTCTATAATCACCTTCTATTACAAGTAGTTTGAGTTCCATATTTTGAAAAATATTCGGCAGTGCTACCAAGAATTAACTTGTGTTCATAATTATTATTTATCAGTCCTGAAAACCATCCATTTCCTGCAAAGCCATTGAGAGAGTCCCAGAGCCACCTTCTTACTGATTCTCAGCCTTGGACAGAGAACAGCACAAATCCAGGAAAAGGCAAAGCTGGTAAGGGTATGCTTCTTTGGCTATCTTTTGATATATTTTATTTTTAAAGGTAAAAAAATTCCAATCTGAAGTTTTCTAAGGATTTTTTTTTTTTTACTTTGGAGTCACACTTCCATTGTAAATATAGAATTATCCTCAAAGAACTTCTGTTAGCAGTAGAAAATCATTTTGTAAAAAAGTGGTTCTACATTGCTTTTTTCCAGTTTAAAGAACCAAATTTTTATCACTATATGTTTTTTTACAGTAGAAATATATGAAGTATAAAAATGAAGAAGTATATCCAACTCAGATATAGAAGGTATATTAGTCACTTTCCTATTGCTGGAACAGAATACCTGACACTCACAATTTAAAGGAGGGAATATTTATTTTGGCTTACAGTTTCAGAAAGTTCAGTCCATTGTTGCCTGGCTCCAGGGCAAAACCACATGGTGGAAGGGTAGAGCAGAGGAAAGCTGTTCACCACATGGTGGCCAGGAAGCAGAGAGAAAAGGAATCAGGGACAAGAATACATCCTTCCATATCATGCCCTCAGTAACCTACTTCCTCCTAGTAGGCCTCACCCCTTAAAAGTACTCTTAGCAATGAACTTGTCAGTGGGTTAATCCACTGATAAGCATCCCTGTGATCATATCACTTTCCAAAATCCCCACCTCCGAATATATGAGGCTTGGAGGGATGTTGTAGATCTAAACCATGATAAAAGGTTGAAAAATATCTGCTGAAAAGAAAGGATCTTAAATTATGTGCTGTAGTGTTTTACTGTAAAACTTCTATGTAGGTTCAAAGTCTCCAAGTAAAGTGATTGCATAATGACCATGACTTAGACCGCCTGTAATTTCTTCATATCGCCATTACATTTCTCTTCTTAGTGTTGTTGATTTTGATCTTTTGATTACTTTAGTCAGTATAATGTATTAGCAAAGAACAAACAGAACTTTCAAGTCAGACCTGATTACAAATTCCAATTTGGGTACCTATTAGTGTATATTTGTTGTGTTACCTAACTTCTTTTAAACAGCATCTTTTTCTTTAAAATACAGCCTGTTTCACAAGAAGGACTAAGCAAAATAATGTGACTATAATGCAGGTGTGTGTAGACATGTACAGCGTCTCTATAAATGAGTACAAAACTGTACATCCACAGTTCAGTCATTATTAGCCAAAAAATCTCCAGACTGACTAATTTTATAAGTTCTTCAGACCTTTTCTTCTTTATTTCTGTTCTTCTTTTCAAACTCACCTTCTGCTGACTTTGGTTCATTGCTCTTTATAGTGATAAAGAGAAGCAAAGTGTTAGTACTGTGTAATTTTCTCATCAACATTTAATACATTACCTAAAAAAGGACAAACTTGAGTCATTTGTAGGAAATTGGGAGCACTTTGAGACCATAACGTTAAGTGAAATAAACCAGACACACAGCTTAACTACCATGTGGTTTCTCTTGTATGAGAAATCCAAAATATAAGTAAAGAGCAAAATAAAATATAATAGGAAGTAGGGAGACAGATCTATCTCAAATGTGAAGGGGACCAGGGTGGAGGGAGGTGGGAAAGAAAGGAGGGGAGGAGGATAATAAAAGAATTAAGATGTGTTATATATGTGTGCCAGCTCCCCACAGAGTGTAATCATTATGTGCTGCAAACATGTAGGAATAAATAATAAAAATTTTAAAAAGACTAATACACAATGAACCATATTTTCCTAAAATACAGGTTTCTTTAAAGGGTCAAATTTTTACAGAATATATATGCCCTCTGAAAATCCTCATAATTTGAATACTTATAATTTGGTCTCTTTTTCACATCAAACCTGTCATCACACTGTCCTATCCACATTGCAGACTGGGCATTGCCTAGACAAAATGTGATGGTACGTATTTGCCCTTAAAATCCATCAGTTTACTTAGAAGCATAGAAGCAATGTGGAATTGGGAGTCGGTTGTCAGGAAGACAGGAATGAAGAGCTCCATTTCTTCCAGAAGGGATTCATGTTTCATCTTACAGTCTAGAAGTGAATTCTGGATTTTTTTATGTGCTGTTAATTATTTGACATTTAGAATAATAATTTTTCCATTTGATGGGTGAATTGAGAAACTAAAGTTTAAAGGATGGTGTAAACAAAGGGAGAAAAACACGAGAGAGGGTTTAAGGATGGTTTGACTAGAATGAGGTAGTTGGGAATGTAGCTCAAATGGTAGAGCGCTTGCCTAGCAAGTGCAAGGCCCTGAGTTTGATCCCCGGCACCCAAAAAAAAAAAGCTAGGAATTTACCTCAGTGGTTAGAGTGCTCGCCTTGCAAGCACAAGGCCCTGCGTTCAATCTCCTGCTCCAAAAAAAAAAAAAAAAGTACATGACTAGAATGAGGTAGGAGACAAAAGAATTAGGAAATTAGTGAGCAAAACCAAGTTCAGTATATCTTGTTATTTTGTTCCCCTCCTTGTTCAGGTGTATAACTCTGTTCTTTAGTTCATTCTCCCTCCCTTCCTCTCTCTCCCTCTGTGTGTGTGTCTGTGTGTGTGTGTGTATGTGTGTGTGTGTGTCTGTGAGAGAGAGAGAGAGAGATACTGGTTGTGACACTGTAGAATGTGTGAGTGTATGTGTTTCTGTAAGTCATCTTACAAACATCCACACTATATACATCGTACCTTTGCAGGTATTCTGGAGGATTAGTGGTAGATAAGTAAGTGAACTCTGTCGTTCAAAAACAATAAAAACATGGTAATTTATGTTCTTTTTTTTAAGGTATGAGCAATCCTGCATTAACCATGGAAAATGAGACTTAAATCTTCAAGCAAAATAAACTCACATTGTATAAAAGTAAGATAAGTTTTTCCTTTATTGTGATGTTTTATGTTTTTAACTGTTTTCCAATTTTCTTATGCTTAATAGTTTCCATAAACATTATTTATTTTTTAGTGATTCAGGTATCTTACTTGACCTGTGGAGTCACATTAGTCATGGAGGGGCCTCTGGGCATGAATATAGCTTCAGCAGTAGCTACTGTTTACAGGAACTTGATAAACTACACAAATAAGTTAATGAAAAAAGTAATTTTATAGTTATTCATTAAATGGCAGGCTCAATCCTAAATATTGAACTTTATGTGAAAATTATTGTCATTTCATAAGATCATAGAATTTATGCTTTTTTTTTTTTTGTCCTTCAGGATACATGTGTAGTCAGACTATCTTTGACTACCCATTAGCAGAACCTCTCTGAGTTCACATGAAAGATGATTATGTCTTGTTAGCACAAACCACTGTCATCCCTAATTTTGGTCATGATAGGACCTTATATCATGTGTTATCCTTAAAATAATAGGTGTTTGAAGTAATTTTCCTTAAACTATAATTTTTTTAACATGTAGTTCAAAATCACTTTCCTTAAAACCTAGTCTATTTAGAAACCTGTTGTTAGTGAAAAATATAAGGAACCACTTTGGAATAAAACCATAAACATCTAAATAAACAAAATAATTATTTGTACTATTGTAATAAACACAATATAAAGAGTTGATCATTCAAGTTACTAGGACAACTCTGTTTAAAAATACTACCGTCTAGAATCCTAAAGTCTAAGAGAAACCAAGGATTAGCATCTAACAATCATTTCAGTTAAAGTACTTCACAGATATCTGATTTTTTATTTGTTTCTTTGGTTTCTGGTTTTGGTGAATAGCTGTGTAATTAATAGCAAAAGCCAGATCTGGTAATTTGTCACTTGACTAGTGTTTTGATTTTGATAAGACCAGGATCGGCTCTGAATACATGATGGTAGAGAAGAACAGGCTGATCATAACTAGGTTAGGAGAGTGAAAATTTATTCTTATGAATTTGGTTAAATAGCAAAGAAACATTTTTGCATTTCTGGAAATAATCCTTGGAATGTAGCTATAAATGTACAAATATGAATCATTAGCCAATACTACAAATAAAATATTTTACAGAAATAGTTCTGTAAAACAAAATCTCACAGGATTTTTTTTCCAGTATTTCAGATCATTAGTGATGGTTACCATTGTTTGTGAGGTCAGTGTTATTAACATTTTTTCCTATGTGTAAAATATCTAACATTTTTTACATAGCAATAAGTCATCTAGACTTCCCACTATTTGGACACAGGCTAGTATTCCATGTGTTCATTATTCTTCCCAACACCTTGCACAGTGCAGACATAGTAGGTTCTCTATAAATATTTGATGAATGATCAAACAGTATTGAAGTTATCTGTCAGAAGCTTGATTTTATTACCTCTGAATATATGAATTATAAGTTACAGTGAGCATCTGGCAGCATGAATGAACTGCATAGACCAAAAAACATTACCAAGTGACTCTGATGTATCTTGTGCACTAAACTGACATAACCACTGGCAGTAAACATTTTATTTTTTAATTACATTTTTTAAAGGTAGTTCATCGACACTAGACTTTTAAAAATGGTGCCTTTTTACATTATGTCTCAGATTTGCAGTCCATTTAATACACATTTTACATTGAATGGTGTCTAAGATTGAAGAACCTAATTTATATTAGTGAGTAATACCTTCATATACTTATCTTTTGGCACTACATTAGTAAATGATCTGTAGCCCCCTTTGAATCTGTTCATTATCTGTTTGATTTTGTGGTGCCAGGGTTTGTCCCCAGGGCCTTGTGCATGCTCGGCCTGAGCTGTCCCTCCACCCCACACTCAACCATTCTGGGGCCTTTTTATATTTCTTAGTTCAGCATAGTTTCCACATAGTCACAATGTACCTAAACCCATAGTAGTGCTAAAAAGTAGACTAAATTTAGCTTGCTCACCCTGTCATTACAATACAAATTAAAAAATGCTGTGTTTTTATTATGCCTATGAAGTATCAAATTGTGTACTTAAATCTCTCTTCCAAATCATTTGACATTTCTAACTCCATTTGGCTTCAGATGAGTACAGAACTAACAGTATAGTGTTCGTTCAGACTAAGGCCTGACAGCACCTGGCGGTTATGGAAATGTAGAGCCTCGGGCCTCATTGTAGACCAGTTGAGTCACAACCAGCATCTTAAATCAATTTTAGTAAGATTTTGCTTGTATGTACACATTAAAGTTTGAGAAGCTTTGACCTAGAGGTCTTTATTCAAAAACACATCTACCCAGCCTCCTAGGATATAAAACAATTTTGAGGTTATTGCAACAAATAATGAAGTTATTTAGTTTGAATTCATTTTGTTTACTTATGGTTAACAATTCGTCTGGTGTTTTCTGCTTCATTTCAAGATATCAGTGCTGTGGAGGAATGGAAGATGCTTCCCACAGGAAGGTGCCATTGGCCAGTTGTTCCTATATTCATTTGGCCAGATGGATATACAGCTGCATCTTTGTTTCTTCTCTTTCCTTTTCTTTTTTATCTCTTCTTCTCTCTCTCTCTCTCCCTCTCTCCCTCTCTCTCTCTCTCTCTCTCTCTCTCTCTCTCTCTCTCTCTCTCTCTCTCTCTCTCGCAGTTTTTTGCAGTTCTGGAGACAGGGCCTTGCACATGCTGGGCAAGTGCTGTAGCACTGAGCACCATCTCCATCCCTGGATATTCAGAATATTAACTGACTAGTTAACCCTTGCTTAAAGCATAACACATTTATTGTTATAACTAACAAAATCCTATGAAGTATTAAAAGTAATTATAGCTTATGAATCAAAGGGGAAATATCTTCTCTCAAAAACTCAGAATAAATGCATGGGCCAATTTTCATCCAAATATTTGGGCCCAATTTATCACATAAAAATCCCACTAATCAACTGGCTTTCTGATTCAGAAAATTGAGACCAATACTGTTCCAGATTTAAAAGGTACAAATTATAAGTTTTATTTGCAAAACTTACTCACTTTTAAGAAGAAGATATTAAAAAATCACACTTGATTTTTTTCCCTCTGATGCAGATCTGTCCTCAGACTATAAGTGAACTGTAGTTAACTATGAATTCATTCTATGAATTCATTACAAAGTCCAAGTGGCCTACAGTTGAAGATCACCAAACATTTTTGCTAGACTTTAATTCAAATTCTCATCTTTGTTCCCTGCTAGAAAATAAGTGTGAAATTGAAGCTTGAGCTATAAAGCAATTGGCTAGAAAACTTTTATCAGAACTAATAACAGTGTTTTGACAAAGTATTCTGTTATTATCAGAAATATATTTTCATCTCGTCTAATCTTAAAATGGGGGGGTAAAATCTGTGATAACACTTATGAAAATAGGTTATGATATTCCTTTATTGGTTTTGCTTTTATAAAATCTCTCTTTAGGTTATTTCTCCTGTTAAATATAGTGAAAATATTAAATCTTTGTTAAGAATTCCTGATGGATCATTGGATTAATCCCGTAGTAATATTTATATTATTTCTGTGCTCTCTCATTAAAATTATGGCAGTCCATTTATATTTTTCCTCAAATACCCATTAAGATTAAATTATGCTTATCATTAAAGAAAAAAATCATACTTTTACTAGTTCAATATGAACTAAATGGTGTACTGTTTGGAAATTTAGTTTAAGATCAACTAAAATGATGCGTTTGTTGATGCCAAAATGTTTGGCTTCCTAAGTATACTCAGAAGCTCTTGTGCCTTGTATGCACTATTTACAAAAAGAAAATGACTCATTTTTTAAAAATGTATTGAATAGAATGTAAGTTTTTTAAATGTTAACAATTAAAATAAGCTGTAGACTTTTTTTGGTACTAATTTGAGAAGTTAAAGCAGATTGTTTTAAACTCAGCTAATTAATGGGTATAAACAAAAGTCCACCACAACACAAAGCTACAACACTAGGATATAACGGAGTAAAAGATCCTGCAGTTACTCATCCTTACTAAAAATGTAAAGAATTTCATGGTAAATGTGTTTATGGAAGAACCAGTGTCAACCAAGTCCGTTTTATAGTTCATTTGAGTACATTTTCTAAACAGTAGGATGGTAGATTTTTTTCACATTTTTTTAACCTAAAGAGTTTGATGACAATCAGCTTGAAGAAATCTCAGAAGATATGATACATTTTCACTTTTAATCTTCAAGTATTTTTGGTCACTTATCATTACCTGAAGTGCCAGACTGGAACCTGTACTGAAGGCAACAATATCATGTGATTTATTAAGAATTATATGCAGGCAGAGTCTTTGAAAGCACAGTACCTGCTATAGCCATTTTCCTGGACAGGATCAAACTGGAAGCTAGGAAAAAATAAAAGGGATTTTAATATTTTACTCTACTACAATATTGTTAATTTTCCTCCGTTTAGGTCTTTTATGTACTTACTTAAATACACATTAGAATGAGATTTGAAAAAGTTAAAAAATGAATAAATTTTTTTTCCATTAAGTTGTAATGGTTCCCTTTCTGTTTTCATAAACATTAAAGGGTTATTTTGTCTAGTTTTGTTTTTCATTGTACGGGTTACAATTTTTGGAGGAGATTCTATTAGATATACAGTGTAACTATTTGAGTGAATGGGTGTAATATATATATATATATAACCCTGAAAACATTTTAAGCATTTTACTCTAAAAATATATAATGGTTTTACTCAAATTGAAATGTTTCAACTATTCTGATTGTCCTTTAAACTGATAATTTTGACTTTTCCTGTTTTTAGATATTTTACCAGTTAGATACCAAGATTTAAGAAATTTTTCATTTAAAATTATTGACAAAATGTTTTGCCTACATTAATTATTTGCTATTATGTAGTGGAAGAGGGTTATTTTTTCAAAGATAAAGAACACATGCAACTGAATACAGTGATGAGGAATTCAAGGAAGTACATATCCACAAGTTCATTCTTGATATATCCTAATTAAAGTGTCTGTTCACCTTCCTTATCTGTATGCACTGAAAATACAGTTCCTTTAAAGGTATTTTTTTTTAATACGTTACTAGAGCTACTAATGGTGAAGTTCATGTCTAACATGTAGTCATAACATGGTCTCTGGGAAATGGGGTGAGAAGATGGGGAATGACTCATTGGTAATTAAATAATTCTGAGGACAGTTAAAAATAGGCCATAGAATTCAAAATCAGTGGACATTTATTGGAAATATGGCCTTTTTTGAAAAACTGTCTTCACTAAGGAAATCCAATGAAAAGTATTTATAAACCATGTTCGTAAAAATTTAAGGTAAAAATAGTGATTCATGCTATAAGAAAACAATATGTGAAAAAAATGCGATTCCATTATACCAAATACCAACAATGAAAGTTAATCGTTATATATTGCAAACCTGTTCTAATTTTAAAAAAAGAATATGTGAAAAAAAATGTTATTCCATTAAAGAGTAACCAATTTTACCTGTTTAGAAATATATGTAAACTTGTTGATCTGGTTCTGAAATCATATTGCATAATTTGGTATACTTATCAAATATTTACTTATAAAAATGGTGATTTTGACACTTCTTTTTTTTTAATCCTAGAACATTTATACAAATCACAAAGCAAATTATACTACAAACTGTGATAATTTCTCCCAATGTGACCATTTTACACAGACTACAAATTCTAATCTGCCAATATTTTATCTAAAGTGAGGTATTTCAACAATGGAATTTTTCACCAATAGCATATAGCTCTAGGCAAGAGTCTTCTTAGTGGAAGTGGAAGCTTGTAACTTCCTAAGTAAAAAGTCTCCTGGGTTAAGCCCAAATGTTTTAGCAACCTATACTCCCTTTTCCTCCACAGACTTAGCCAATTTAGCATATGCTTTCCTCTTGAATGTGGAAGAGGACTTTGTTATACACCTTAAGCCTGTACAACCACTGGAATTTTTTAGCCTTGTTTTGGTAAAAATTCATAATTATTTTTTAATTGAAATTTTAGCAGTCCGCTCATGTTAGCATTAAATACATGCCCACATTAGAGAAATCTTGATTTTAAAATTAAGCAATCTGTTCCCCATCAAATTTTCTTTAGAGGCTGGGGATTTAGCTCAGTGCTTAGAGTGCTTGCCTTGCAAGCACAAGGCCCTGAGTTCGATCCCCAGCAACCCCCCCACCCCCCAAAAAAATTTCCTTTAGAACTCATTACCAAAGTACCTTATTTTGTTACATAACACAAGGAATTTATTATAATGATGCAAACCATGCACTTTTCTTTTTCCTGTGCAGAATTTGCTACTCTTTTATGGTAATGCCTTAGCTTGTAAACAGTGGACATTGCTGAAGGGGTGAATTCACGTATTTCAAAGGAACACTTGCAGATTGGACTATGAATGTGAAGATTTCCCAGCACAATGTTTGGTGCAGCAGGAGGCTCTCAAATAGGGTATCTGCTTTTTCCTTCCTCAGTGTCCCCTTGAAATATGAATTAAGGATGCTCTCCCTTAACAGCGCAGGTGATTAAGACTTCAATCTCCAACATGCTCTAATTGTGTTTACACAGTTCAAATCTGATAATCTGGGTAATGGCAATAGCGCCATCTTTACATCACTTGCAACCCTTTCTCATTGCAGGAAAGTGAAAGCAAAAATAAAACTGGCAGCAAGTGTTCACAGATAGGTCTTTGATATTCTTGGCCATCGCCACATTGTGTGTTACAGATTGGGGCGGGGTGTGACTGTTTAGTCTGTCTTCTGAGTTGGGATAGTTCTATGAGTACCAAGTAAACTAAAGAGGAACTTTAATAAATGATTTCAGCCTCTAATTTATGCCACATAAAAGAGCATCCTGTTATGCACAAAGAACACTGCTATTTTATGATTGATGAAAACAAACTGACTTATATAATATCATTAGAAAAGGCTTAACAATGTGAGGAGCTCAATCAGGACCTGAATTTATTAATACTTAATAGTTTGACAGGTAAAGGTGCTTATTCAAATTGAGGGGTGAAAAAAAACAATGCTCTCAAGTAAAATTATGTTGATGCTGAATTAAAGAACTGATACCGACTCTGAGAGGCTTCAATCCTGTTGTTTTCAAATTTAGCTATCCAAGCAAGGGCACTGTCATCAAGTTTAGAATGCTTGTCTTTTTCTGTCAATATGTATGACTCTCTAAAGTACACTGTTAAAAACATCTTAATCAACCTGTTTATTTGTAAAAGTTGACTATTAAAAAACTTACATACTGATCTTGGAGTAACATGTAAATGGGTGTTAAAGTTCTTTAAAAATATATGGGGCTGGGGGAATTTACTCAGTGGCAGAGTGCTTGCCTCAACAAGTGCAAGGCCCTGAGTTTGATCCCCAGCGCCCCCATATAAAAAAACATATATGTAGGCAAGAGGTAAAGGATATGGATGAGTCCCAAAATGGCTACAAAGAATCAACAAAGGCCCATATATACTAGGGTAATGACAATAAAGGCCATTTAAATCACTTGCAGTCTCATTGCAGGGAAGTGAAAGCAAAAACAAGCTCAAGATTTTTTGTATACTTTGTTTATGCAGAGGCAGTGCTGTGATATAAAGAGCTACTAATGATATTAATCCTTGTTTGTTGTTTTTCAAAAAACAAGTAGTTGTATGGCACAAGTGAAACAGGTCCCCGCCAAAACGATTTAGGACCTATAACATAACTAAGATATAAAATACTAAGTGTCTCTTCATTCTTCAAACTTCAGCTCCTAACAGTTTGGAAGTCCAATGATGGTACAGTCTAAAACCAAAGAAACCCTATTTCTTTTCCTGTGACGAGAAAGCCAGAGATTATACTTAACATATTTCTGCATGTGAGGAAGGACAATATCGAGCAGGTTACCTGCAAAAAGAAAATGAACAGTTCATTTTGGAGAAAGGCAACATGGTGCAACCAGCCTATGAAACAATGAAATGCATTTCTACCAGATAAAAATTGCTTATTTGCTTTTATACTGTACCTTAAATACAAATGATTAATGGAAATTCTGCAGGATTTGGGTGCTTTGTAGATAGTCCTACATTTCTACAGTGTATTAACAAAAGGTACAATTAAAGGTACCATTATTATATACAAAATTATTCTAATGTAAATTATACCCTCCAGCATATCAAATGATATGTGTAAATTAGACTTACACATAGCTATACTCAGGAGAAATAATTTCATCTATTATTTTTCCTATCCCTTTCAGTTTAAGAAACTATGAATTCTTAACATCTTCATGCTGTGAATGTGGACACATGTCTGATTTGATTTCACCTCGGGATGTTTATTGAAAGAAGCAGCTGCATTTGTCATTGCAGATGAAGTAGCAAACCGTGATTCTTTTGTTTTTTGAAACGGTATTGGTATGTAGCCTAGGCTGACCTCAACCTTCACGTCCTGTTGCCCCCGCCTCCCATACTGTACTGGGCATGCAGGCATGCATTGCCACACCCAGCAGGTGACTTGTTGGGGGGTGGACCTTTTTCTGTAAAAGGCTAGATAGTAAATATTTGAGCTTTGCAAGGTAAGACAAACTCATGGTCATTTAAGTACTTGTGGAAGGAGAAAACATTTTCATGGCTTTTATTGAAAAAAATTCAACACTTTAATTTTGAGAAATGTGGAATTTGGGGAAGAGGGATAACATTTTGGTCAACTTGAGCTCATTAGCACTCCCTGTCATCAAAATCAATTGAAAATGTTCATCTGTTAATGCTGATCTAATAAGACTTTCCTATTTCATCTCTGAAAGACTCTTTTTCTCGGTTAGATCCAGGTACTGCCAAAAACCGAAGTCCACCCCTAAGAATATGATTTGACTTAGATATTCATCACTAGTAGGCATTGATAAGATTCCGTTAGTCTCTTCTTGATATTTGCCTTTCGGCATGTTATTTCTTTGTATATAATTTCCAAAAGATGATTACGAGGAAACTTCAATTATAGTTAAATGAATTTTGAAATGACAGTTTTCTTTGCATTGAATCAAGATAAAAAACAAACACTTAAGAAACTGCAGGAAAATATTTCCAATGACAATTTGTGTGAGCAATGGAAATTATACATTCTATTTTAACTTGACAGCACAGAAGAGAATATAAAGCATTTTATATTCTTTTGATTTAAATGCAAAAGCTGATTTCCAAAGCTACTCAGCATCTAAAAATAGTGTTTGAGAACAGTTCTCATTCAGGAAAATTCCAGTGTCAGCACTGAATCAAAAAGACCACAGTAAAATTTTATCAGTGATGAGACACTGACTTATGTGGTGGGGCAAACCAGGATATTCTACTTGTTTTCTCAGAAAACTCACAGAACTGATGATAAGTTCACAAGGGTGAAGTTCACTATTGACACTACTAGCTCAGTAATACCAGTATTTTCTGCAACATATTAACCGATGAATAAAATACCTATGGGCGTTAAACGCCTTAAATTTCCTCAGACTTTATACATTTGACCAACTGATCCATTCTCTGCTGCATGTGTTTGGTTTGTATTTTTGTGTGTGCTGGGGATCAAACTCAGGCAGGGCCTTATGCTTGTTAGGCTAGCACTCTACCACTTGAGCTAAATCCCCAACCCCATACTAGTGTTTTTACCACTATCAGTCATAGCACATTTGGTTGATTCCACCTCAGGTTGTATGGACGACAGCTTCTCAACTTCTCTGAAAAATGTTGAGTTGTCCTGACTACCAGTAGAAACCCATTCTTCAGTCATTTCAAATTCAGCACTCATTTCTCAAGGAATAAGGTGTGGCTGCTGGTAACATGACTCATGAAGAGCCAAGCAAAAACACTCAGAATCATTTGATGCTGCTTCCAATGTTCTCTTCGTGTAGCTGCCCTTATCAAAAGGATAACAGTCTTATTTACCTCCAGACACTTTTACTGGGGTTACTATATTCAAACATGACAACTCATTACCACTAAATGGATTTCTTTGCCTAACAAAATGGCCATTTTGGTTGCAGCTTCATTTTAATTTTCATTAAAAATTATGCTGTGATGAATTTCATTTAAATTTTTCTAATTCTTCTGTTCCTTTTTGATCGAAAATACTGTGATGAATTTTGATTCTGGTAATGGTAACATGTATTCTCAGTGCAGTCTCACTGCATCATAAACAATGCATAACCATGTAATTTTATAAAATCCCCTCCGCTGGGCCTAAAAATATTCGAAGTGCTTTTTTTTTTGTTTTGTTTTAGTATAATGGGCATGTACTAGAAACATGAAAATATAAAATGCTGTGGCACTCAATGCTGCCCAGGGCTATCTACTGGATTATGATTCTGGAGCTTGTTGAGCAGCAATGTGAAACAGTAAGCCCACAGGGAAAGGCAGCTCCTGTAGCAGCTACTCAGCTTTCCCACTGGAAAGGGAAGTAGCCACAGACAATACATAAATGATTAGGGTGGGTGCATTCTAACAAAATTTTATTTATGGACACTGAAGTTTGAATTTCATACAATTTTCACATTAGGAAACGTTCTCATTTTTTCCATTGAAAAAACATTCGCAGCTCGTGGACCACACAAAAATAGACTGGTCTGGTGCCCTTTTTCTATTAGATTTAACAGACTATGGTGAGACTGGATTAATGGCTCAGGAACACAGGAAAAATTATGAGCTAAATATATTCAAAAACTAAAATGTTTCTAAATTACTTATTTCTAGGGACAGGAACCAAAACTGATACAAGTTAGGAAATATGGCAACTATGTGGCTCCTACATCAGTAATCTGTAATGCCTATCTTTTTGAGGTGAAGATCAAAATGATAAGAAACCAAACAGAAATTTGGTTCTTCATTGTTAGCTTTAAATTAACCGAATTTATTTACTAAGTCTTTCTGAATAAATGCTTTCCTGGAAAGGCCAAGAATAAGCCAGCCCTGTTGAACCGCAGAAGGCTCAGGATGATTTTCCAACTTTTGTTAAGGAAATTAGTGAGTTCAGTTCAACTGCTAAACAAAATGAAATATTTAAAATCCCTAAGTATTTCTAAAAAAAGAAATCAGCAGTCATCGACATATAAGAAAACATTACTGAAGCCTTTATTTACAAAAGCTTTAAAAACAAATAATACCCTCTGTTTTGCAAATAATTTGTTTAAAAAGGACCACCCAGTTACAGCATTGTCATATCATGAATAAAGAATGTACAAGGGAAACAAACTACTGTTGCTAACATTTGGAGATTTGCTAGTATTACTGATTGAACTGTAGGTAACACATTATAACTCGTAGTCCCTCATTTGTTAATGATTAGCAAGTCTTCCTACACATGCTCTGGTCTGGTCACATATCCTGCATGGCTAAATATTTCACAGTCTCTTTTGTCACTATATATAAAATAGATTGCAAAGATATACACAAAAAAATAAACAAGCATTACACTCCTCAGGTAATTTTATTAGCTATATATATGTGTGTGTGTATATATATATATTTTGTATTTTGTTGTTTTACACCACCTCTCCAGTAATTATCTCTGTAGCAACTATGAAAGCACAATGTTTGTCCTTTAATTTGATACAAAATATACCTAAAGACGTGCTATCTTTGGATTTTAATGAAATTTGATTTGTGTAATCAACAAATCAAGAGTATCATAAGTATGACTATAAAATAAAAAAACAAGGGTAACCAGTGATGGAATAAAAAACAGATCAGGGACGTGTGCTATCATAAAATAACTAGCTTTAATATCTTGAATGCCAGTTTCTGGCAGATACTAAATATCCAATCAAAAGGGCCTTTTCCTGAGGTGTAAAGCTGGTTTGAAAATTCTTCAGTCACAGAGCAGCCTACACGACCAAAAGAAACCGGCAGACACTAGATGTGCTTGGAAGATTAAACACTACGTACAGAAACAGTAGTTACTAAGCTCCTCAGTAGTTTCCTGTCTTCTTTTTTGTTAATCTTGCTGAATCAACAATTTGCACAATGCATGTGCTATATTCAGTGGGTCAGAAACAAGCAAATACTGTATAAAGTTGGCAAATGGTCATTTTTCTACCTAACCACAATTTCTGATAAAACAGAGGATTGAAATCACTCTCTAAAGTGCAAAATTGATGGTCCACAATCTCAAATAGCTAAAACTCTGCAGAATGGAAGGGAGAGACATGAAACAGGGAAATAAATTACAGTCAGTGCTAGTTAATTTAGGAAAGGGAAAACACAAAACCAAGCTCAAGTAGGTAAAGTTTATCAAATTATTCAATACGATGTAGCTTTCCCCACCCTGTCACACACGCTTGCAAACAAGTATATTAAATTAAGGCCAAATTTAACCTGAATGTACTTCTACTTAGTAAGATCTGAGATAGGAACGGTCCTACTACTAAAGGCCAGAAAATAAAATAGACTCTGAAAAGGGAAGGTGGGGGGTGTTATTTTTCAAGGGATTCAACCAGAGATAAAACCTATATACAAGCATGTGTGTAGTTCAAATAAAATAAAAATAAAAGGACTATTTCATGTCATGACTGCTTGTTGGCTTCCTCTTCATATGCATTCCCTGTGCCATTCTGTACATAGGATGAACCAGAACCAAGGCCATACAAATGGCCACAATATTTGGCATCATCAATATGATCTTCAAAGAACATCTAAAAAGAAATTTTGAAGAAAAAAAGAAGATAATTTTAACCAGAAGGTACCACTTAAAAATTATATTTCAGCAATGTAAGTACTTGATGGCTCAGCTCTGACAGCTCTTTTCTATAGTGTTCCTTTGAGGCCACACACTAACATTTAACAAATATGACTGATATCCTCAAATACAAAGCTCTAAAGAAAAAAAGAGACTATTATTTCAAAAAAAGAAAAAAGAGACTATTATTTTAAAAAAAAAGGAAAAAAGAAAAAACTAATATTAATGTCTTTCCCATTAACATTGTCTACTTTGATAAGAATTTGTGAGTACTGAAAAAAAGCTGACTTTTTATTCCATTAACAGCATGTAGATAAAAATAAATGAAAACAGTCAATGACAGGTTAAAAAATGAATTTAGTTGCCTTAAATCTAAGTGCAAGGCTGACTAAATAAAACCTAAACATAGTGAAGTGAACATTCACATTATTTTACTGTCCCTGAAAAAGCATGAAAAATAACAAATTACTGTCAGAAATCCACCATTAAGCCATTAAGGCACCTTTAAAATGCAGAGCAGAAAAATCCAAAAGGCTGTTTTAATTCTATAACGAAGCACTGGGAATAAATACAAAACAAAGTATTTACCTGTCATGAATAGAAATCCAAATTGCTTCTGAATTAGTACTATTTGGCAAAATGGATTTAATACTTTCTCTTACTAATACACTTCTACAGAATTTTAAATTCCCAGTCTCAGTCAACTCCTTAAATCTCTAAAGGAACATAAGTTCACAGTAAATATTCTGCAAACATGTATCCTATTTTGTTTTTGCACAACCAGTTTTCTGTTTACCTATAATGATGCATATTTAAACAAATAAAATAACCTAAGAGTAGACTTGGGTCATTAAATTTCATTCATCCAGCTGGGCATGGTAGCTCATGCCTGTAATCCCAGCACTTGGGAGGCAGGATGATTGCCAAGAGTTCGAGGCCAGCCTGAACTACATAGCAAGACCCTGCCTCAAAAATCAAAACAAAACCAAACTCAAAAATAATATATTTCATTCATCCACACAGTACTTCAGATATCTGAGGTACTGATCTCTGCCTCTGTCATTTAGGAAAGTCTTCCTGATACAGCTTTGATTCATACTACTACTTGAGACTTAATCCCTTTAGAATGCAAAACCGCTTTGTAAGGCTCAAGCCAATAAAAAGGCATGCATCCTACTCTATGAAATCTTTAAAACATGAACAAATAAAATTTTTATCACCAGTTTAATGTCTAAGAGAAGGCCAGGATAAGAGAAACCTAACAAATTCCTTGACCTGGTAGAAATAGTACTGATGAAGTCTAAGATTACCTCTCCCACTAGCAATCTGTTTGATCTTGTAATAAAGTTACTAGCCTCTGGCCTGTTCTCATAATATGGTTGGACCTACATGATTTCTAGATAGTTTTAAGTTTTCAAATTTTTATTCTATGAAGAACTTACTCTTCCATTTCCTTCTGAATTTTATTTCAAGATGATTTATTTTTTAATACGTTCATTCAACTGTGGTACATACGACTTACATGGTAACTCTAACTGTATTTTCACTTAGGTTCTCACTGCCTAAAACTTTTGCAGTCAGCTTCTAGTGTACTCAACCTAGCCACCAAATGATAAAAAGGCATGGACATCTTCATACTTCTCTCATTTTGAAAAAGGCCATTCCTGTAAGCAGTGAATCAGATCCTGCCTGATGTTGTGGTCCTATCCGTTCCAGCTCCAACTGCTCAGCAACTTCTTGTAGTCCACCCTAGAAGAAATAAAAAATGCTTGTCATGAGAAAAACACTTCAATGCCCGAATTCACAAATCATAAACTTGGGACACTGACCAAAGTATGAGTATTAGCATGTAAAGGTGAACCTTAAGAAGATTAGAAAAAAAAGAGAATATGAATTATCTGTTGAATGTGGGAGATGTTTATAATTTATCACAAAGAGATCCTAAATAGGAAAATTTATCTTCATCATAGGCTTTAAGGCATGTGACCAAATAGCAAAATAATTTTCCTAAAGATATGGGAGAAGCAGATCAGATTCAGGTTCAATAGTTCACAAATACATTCATAGTCTATATCAGTCTATCAATCATTATAAAACTCAATAGCTAGCATAGGCTGTTCATTGTAAATACTCTTAAATTTCTCACCAATCTCCATCTCTAAATTGTTTTCATCTAAGTAACTTTGACTAAGCAAAGCTATTATGAGTTATAAAATTAAGAACTCACTACATGCTTAACTATACTTTTGTTAAGAAGAAAAAGCAAGTTACTTGTATACAACTTCTTAGAATAGCCTGCTGCTATAAGCTGCCTATGTTAATACTGCTAGAATTAAAAAAAATAACAGTGAAAAAAGGGAAAGAAAAAAAGAGAGTGAGAGAGACATTATTGGGGGAGGGGGACAAACTTCAGTAACAAAGTAAAAACAAAATTCTCCTTTAAATTGTAAAGCCTCTACTAGCAAACTAGTCCTTCCTTGTGTCACAGCCTGAAACAGTGCTATGCACAGCAATTACTTCTGAGCTAAAAACAGCATGAGGATTAGGTATCACCAGCAGCTGCTCAGGAGAACAGAATACAAGTGAACTGAATAGTATGGTTGTCCTTGTCACTCTTGTCATTTACCTGAATTTTAACATACCAGTTGCAGCTCATGCAGAACATAATCCGAGTAGATGGTATTCTTAGATATTTCCCAGTAATATACACATAATGAGCAAATATTTGGCACTCTGTTCCCGAAAACTGTCGTGACATAAGCACGTCAACCTTAAAACACACTCCCAAAGCCAGATTAAAACATGGAGGCCTTGGATTCTCAGCATGCGTAACTTTCGTGGGGTGGGCTGAGTTTCTCCAGTAGTAAAGACATTCTACTGCAAGTTTACTTGCTTAAAGCTTCCTCAAACAGCAAAGAATTCTGGTACTTTCAACTGCCACAATCATAAAATCATCTTTCTTAAAACTTTTCCTAGATATATACTGGAGATACTCTGTATTGCAGGCAAACAAACTCTTTGAATTTTCAGTTTATGTGTTAAAAATAAGGTTTCTTTATCCAATTCCCACACTGCTTCTTCCAGTGGTAAAAGTCCTTACCATCTCCTAAAAGTATAATTTGATTTGCACATTGCTAAAACCTGGTGATCAGAAAACCTGATCAACTCTGGTTTCACCAAAGAAAGGGACCATGTAGACTCTGTAAAGCAAACACACTATCCAAATTTGTTTTTGTTTCTTTTTTCAGTTATAGCTTAAATACATACACCAAAAATGAATAAAAGAACCACAAACCCAAAAAGTACTTTCCCTTAACAAAGAAACTGTCTTTTTGAAAGAATTAATGTGCAGAAGTTTAAAAAAAAAAAAATCTATTACATAATGTTACATGGTGTTAAAATGTAACTACTCTTTAGGTAAGACTTAACATATTTACTATAGCACTTATGCCTAGCAAAGTATACATCTTGGGAGGAGGGAGTAAAAAAATCTCTAATCAAGGTAAATTTTGAAAGGAAAAACATTTCACCATACTATTGAATATATCTGCCCACTGCTGGCCAATTCAAATTTTATCTCAAAAGGAAAGATCACAGGTGTCAGGACAGAGGGAGAACTTGCACTTCTGTGCATGTGAGCGCCCCACTGGTCCTCAGATTTCTGTTCTGGTTCACGATTTTCAATCTGGAAAGCAATGAACAAAACTCTGATACTTAAACTTGACTTTTGTTAAAAATGTAACCTGCAAAGATGTACTGAAGCTTTGAAAGGCAACTGCCTATAAACTATTACGTAAGAGAAAGAGTCAACAGTAACTTTTAACTTAAACTATGGTTTAAAAAAACACCCGGCCTTCAATTTTAGCTCAGTTTCTCTGGTCTGAACAGTGTGCTGATTGCGTGTCATGTCACCTGAAGCCTTACTTTGAGATTTTTGCAGCTCTTCATGAGGTACTTCACATCATATATGACAGGAAAAAACAATCGAAGGATCTCAAAGAAGTCAAGTTCCTCTTCAGGCAAGTTAGAGTTGGTCAGGATTTTGATTAAATAGCCAAAGTCATAACCACTACAAAAGGGTTAAAAGAACATAAGAGACATATAAATACTATGGAGACCAAAAAAAAAGTTTTTCTGATACAAATTTTTAAGCAACTCACAACAGGCAAAAAAAGGAAATTAACCAAAAAACAAAACAAAGTGCACACAAGGACAGAAAAGATTTTTACACAACTATAATGGGAAAAATGCCGTCATCTTACAGAGTGCTAAAAACTTGTCACTTGATATACAAATCGATAGTACCAACCCAAGTCTATAGTCACTATATTGGTGACATTAAATAGAGAAGAGTACCAAACTGCTTAGGGAAGTATCAAAAAAATGTAAACAACATTGGCAATGTAGAAATAAAGATGAATAGAAATTTGATGAAAATGTCAAAAGGTAACAAGAGAACTGGCATTCAGAAGGCAAAAACAATACAAATCGTCCCACCTTTTACATAAGGTGGTAATATAAAGGCCCTAACCAAAAAAAAATTTTTTTTTTCACTTCTCCCCTGACTATAATACTAAGTATACTCACTTCCCTCACAATTCTGTTGCTATCTTAGTATGGCTCTCAGAGAGAGATTATTAATGAAAAGGTTGCACATAAAAGTGGACACAGTAAAGGCTGAAAACTACTATGGTAGATAATAACAAATAAACTCCCACACTCTCAAATGGAGATCTCCTGTCCCTATCACTGGCTCTTTCTATTGCTTTCTAACTCCCTCTACTCCCAGACCTGTTACACATGCACCAGCGCTCCTCCACTGCCTTTCAGTTAAGGACCTCTGACAGCAAGCCTTCCCTGGAAAGCCCAGATCTCCGAGATTTCTTCTGCAGCACAGTTCTTTTCTAGTATTACCTGTTAGAATACATGGATTGTTTTCTCCACTAGTTTAAAGGACGGAAATTTCATTTTTAAATGAACTTTTTCTCCTTGCATATAGTTGAAACTCAGTAAGTATTTGATCAGATGCTACTAGCATGTTTTGGAGGAGATAAAAAATAAAATTCCTATTTAACGTTCAGAATTTTACTTCTAATTTAAAAGGTATTTTAATGTTAAAAGATCATTATGGAACATCAAAGTACAAGCATTACAGAGCAGAAACTTAAATTTATGAGTTGGCAAGGAAAAAGTAATGTAAATCAGTATGGCTTTTTCTTACTACTGGTAAGACTAGAGTCTGGGACTTAAAAATTTCTTATTCTTTACTAGAAACATAAGAGAATATTTAATGATATTTAGCAGAATAAAATCTTTTCATATTTTGGTAATTTTTAAATATACCACATTTGAATCTAGATTCTACACTCAAGAAGACCTGAACCCTATCTGGTTTTGTCTTTCTTAATACTCACTAGCTAGTACACAGTATTTGCTGAGACTATTTTTTTTGAATGAAAGATTGTCATATGTATTAAAAGGATAGAAATATGATTCCTAGTTATTTTGTACCCTCATGAATAGGAATATAAAGAGAATTCAAAAACTGTTCCTTAAAGTAACAGAGACTTAAATCTTGTTTTCTGACATACAACTTAGAGAACAGAGAAATGATAGGTGAGAATAAGTATATTCAGTTTCTCCCACTCAAAAATTACTGCTTAGCACTGTATCTAAATTTACAGAAAGAACAGTCCTTCACCGTAATCACTGAAAAGCATGCAGAAGACACATATTTAAAATATGTACGTGTGAAGGGAATAAAGTATAAAAGCATTAACATCTGTGTAACATAATGCTTTTAAAAACTTAACAAAAGACCAAATAAGATCATTTCCAAGTTCACTTTTAGTCCCTAGATTGTCTATTTATTTACACAAGAAAATGCTTCTCATAACAGAAGTCTATTTTTACATAATAGAACTTACTTCTTTTCTACAATTCTCTTAAATTATCTACTTTTAAAATTATAAAGAACTGAAAACCAGCACTTACAGATAACTTTGTGTAAAATGCTTTATTATATACTTTAAATATGTTATTACTCAAACTAAAGCAACTCCTTAAGATATTTCTTCTAAGGGAAATTTTCCTGTCACCTTATTAAAAAAAAAAATTTAAACCCACCCACATCCCCAACCTTAGCATTCTCTGTGCTATTTTTCCTCATTAAATTATTACTATATAAATATTATAAACCAAATATAAATATATATACATGTGTATATATAAACACGTATACGCATATGTGTTTGTATATATATAGTAAGCTAAATACAAATTAGGTCATTTAAAGAAATTATATGCCCTCAATAGAATGTAAACTGCATGAGGACAAGGATTTCAGTCTGTTTTGTTAACAGCTTCTTAGAATCCTATCACAGTGACTGACATACGGTAGATAATAATTTTTCATGGTTTCCTTTCTATAAACATAAAAAATTAAGGCTTAAACATGTTAAAGAACCCTGGATAACCCCAATCCTCAAAGGCATTGCTGGATTTCAACCAAGGTCTATTTTTTTTTTTTAGCCTTTTTTTTACTCATTCCACTAAGCAGTACTGCCTCTCACAGGCTAAAATAATCCTGTATTAGCCACCTAAGAGGCATGAGACAACTACATGGCAGTCAATTCTTTCTAGAACGAGGCCTGAAACTGCTGACTGCTGCAAGTATGAGGTAGGTGTAAGATGGAAACACAAATAACATTTTCAAAGCAATCTTTTTTACCTATGAAATGATAACCATTTGACCCCTTCACAGAGGACCACTCCTGAAGTCATAAGAAGTTCTGCAAAGTACTGGGTTTCAATTCCCTCCTCCTCATGTTTTTTAAACTGGATACCAGATGTTGTTAGTAGCTCTATAGAGTCCTGGGCATACATGTCCTCCCTGGCAGGAGAGAAAGACAGACATTTCAAAGTGCCATTACTGCAAACAGATTGTTTTTCTCTCACTTACATCTACAACTGTGATGCCAGAAACAAGACAGAGAATTGGCTTAGGTTCCACTGTTCCAATGCTTTACATGTATGCAAGGAGAACATAACAACTCAATTCCATTAGTCTTCTACACATCATAAAAACTTAACTGAGTTTTAAAAAAGTCTTCTACTCACCAGAGGCCACCACTGCAAAGTGGCAGCCATGCTCTTTTCAGGAACTCTCAGTCTCAGCAGCCCTTTTAATGCTCCCAGATGGAGCTGCAGCCACAGCTATGAGGGTATGAGGGACTATGCCCATCTCACATGGTCTCAGCAGAACCAGGAAGAAGACAGCGAGTGGGAAACATCTCGTGTGCCTGAGTTACACTACATTCCATCTTAAAGAAAAAGGAGATACCTCCTTTCACAAATGATAAGCCTTTCAAGTGGCTCCAATAAGCAGCCAGCTGTTCAAGGACTCTGCTATAATGGCAATTTCTTCTTCCAACAATCTTAATCCTAGATTGCCAAACTCAAGAAATCTAAATATAAACTCATCCTTCAAGATTTCACTTAAGCCAAAGAAGCCATCACTAACATCCAAACCATCTAATGTCTACAGGTAAGCAAAATATTAAAATTTTGTAGCTACCAAAATGCAGATACATACTTTTGTGAATAATGAATAGATATTTTGTGGATTCACCATTTAACATTTTTAAATTTAAGATTTAAGAATACTGGTTTCTACCACGAACAAAAGAAATTTCTATTAAAAGTTTTAATAAAACTAGACCCCAAAAAAATAACAAAACAAAAAACTAATTAGACCAAAAGAAATATTTTAGGTGGATCAGAAAGTATTTTTATGGCTTATCTTTGGGAAATCAATTTGCTGCTAAATGTCTCAAAAAATAATAAAGCTAACAACAGAAACACAAACATAGAGGAACCACAACAATCACTTTAAACCAAAATTTCCCCTGGAGCAACATTTAGAAATATATAGTATCTGAATAAATCCAATATTGTACAAATATTTTTCAGTTAAATTCTAGTGATACTGACTTTGCAATACTAAAAATAGGTACCTTAAACAATGAGACTCACTCATCATGCCCCGCTGCCCACAGTGAGGCTTGCTTTAGCAACCATAACCAAGGAAAGGCACAGCAGATTCTTCTTCTGCCTCACATTACTCTTGACATATGCTCAAACTACTTTTGTTATCTTTCTCCCAATCACAATTTAAGCCGCAAAAAGGTAATTTTTTTTGCTGTCGTTCAGTGTAATATCACCAGATTAGAAAACACATGGATGATGTAGTGAATGTTGCTTTACTAAAACCAGTATTTCCCAAATTTGCCCAAACAACTGCCCAGAGAACTTAACAAAAATATGCGCTTCCAAGTCCCACTAAAGTCCCAGACTTACCCACAATTTCCAAGTGAGAGACTTGGATAGGTGTTTTATAATGAAATAAGTTTGGTAAAGATATGTGTGCAAATTATTTTTCCCTACATAGTTCACATAGGTTAATTCAGATAAATTCACATACAGTACTCTCATCTAAATTTCATGGGACTGAATATTTTATAATTTGGACCAATCTCATGCTTTGTAATACCCAACTTGTGAGAAAGATAAGTTGGAAATCTAAAGCAGGTAACTTAATCTCCAGAGATGGTGAAGAAATTTTCCTGTGGTAAAGGAACCTTCATAACTGTTTAGCGTTAATTTCTCAAAAGAGTAGTACCCATTTCAAATTTTTAAACCTTTCCACTCTACCTTCCCCACTCTCAAAACTCCTAACAATGGAGAAAAAAATGTATTAAAATATAGTAACCTCAAAAAGACAACTGAAATATTGTTTAATCAAAACACATGAATTGCTATAGGTCCTGGTGTTTGTTCACTGATTATAAGATCAATCTATTCAGAATAATTTACGAAAAAGAGTGTGATCCCTCCTAACACTAAAGATTAATCAGCCGCTGAAGTTTAAGGTAACAAATACCAGTTATAACAATTGAACATGAACAATAACCACATATAAATCTCCACAGATGAAGGTTTTCCCAAAAAACGCAGGGATGCACTGCTATCCTCAGGTAGTATCTTAAAGAAAAACTATTTCAACCATGTGTACTAAAGTCAGTAAATGTATTTAAATTACTTTTTTCTACAAATAAAAACAGGCTATTACGAAAATTCACATCTCTAAATGTAAGAGTTCCCTATAACTTCAAACTACCCCTGCCTCACATGTACACCCAAGGGGCTCATGAAGTACTGTTTGAACTACTTGTTTACTCCCATATACTTTCCTTTATAAGCAAAATTAGCCTTGTTAAAAATATAAACTCCAGTGCCTGCCTAGCAAGCACAAGGCCCTGAGTTTGATCCCCAGCACCCCCCCCCAAAAAAACTCCAATATACTTAAGTTCATGCTAAAAATTAGTTAAAATACAAACAAAGTGGAATTACAGATAGTCATAAAAACACAAATGATTAAACTTAATATTTAATAAGCTCAAGCTAGTAAAACAAAAATGCTGAAAATCCTACAAAGGCTATTAATTGTCCAGTAACTTACTATTTTTCAAATCAGATGTTAGATCAAATTATACACATACAGGCTGTCAAAGACATTGTAATATTGCAACTACTTAGAATATGTTAAGCATTTTAGTTCCTCAAAAGTCCATTTGTAAATAATCTACCCTTGCTCCAAAATACTCCAAATGTCCCGTAATTATCAACATTACTTCTACTTATAGCTAAGGATTATGACTCAGGAAACTAAGTTTAAGACCCAGGGCTTGAATTTAGACTTGATTCTGACATAGTAGAAACACCAAGATACTATTATTTTTTTTGTATGTAAATAAAGAGGTTTTGTGAGTCGCCATGGGAACATAATTATATAACACTAATGTGAAAAGAAAACACACCCAAGAAATTTGGAAATTTCTAAGTAATGTCATACTACATTTGAAATGCAATCTATTCATAAACAGGAATATGACCATACTAAAAATCTCTCCACCAGCGAGATGAATATTTTAACAAAGAAGTCTGTATTTCAAATTGGACACAATGTTTAAAAGTAATGTTTCAAGATTATTTTTTTCTTTCAAGTAGTATTTTTCACACCCAAAGTGTTTTACCACCAAAATGCAGTTTGGTGGTAGAACACTTGGCAGGCATACATGAGGGCCTAGGTCCAATCCTCAACACTTCAAGCAGAGAATCACCACAACGAGAAGTTTTCCAAATTCCAAGAAAAATGGCAGTCATGTTGTAAAACTAAATATAAAATTATTTTTGCCAGGTATGGTGGTGCACACCTATAATCCCATCACTTGGGAGGCTGAGGCAGGAAGATGGCTGTAAGTTCAACGCCAGCCTGAACTACATAGCAAGACCCTGTTTCAAAAAAATTTAAAGTATTTTTAATTTTAGTATATGTGCTGTTGAAGTGAGTATAGGTATTTTTAATTTTAAAGTCTTAATTATATGAGATTTAAAGTCTTCGGAAACTGAATCTTTTTTGTTCCATAGTTAAAAGGAATCCTAAGCTTTGAAATTTTATATTTTATGTATTTCCAGGATAACTATACCAAATTCACTTAGAATTTCACTATACTTGAGGAAAACAATTCCCAATACTAAACTCAGAAAAAGAGGCTTGGGGTATATATTTATTTCTCACTTACGTCAAATTGAATTTAAAATTAAACTGCCAGGTTGAAGTTCCTGGAGGGTATTCTCCTTGCTCATTCATAAACGTCAGTCCTAGCTGAATTATCTTTAACAAGTCTACATTACACCGTAATAGTTGGTACTGATAGTCGGCATTGCTCCTGAATTCTCCAATTGGTCTTGCAACCACACCTGGAAACTCGGTGTCCTAGAAAACAATTTTAAGATTCATTATTTACTTAATGGTCAGAAGTACAATTCATGAATTCTTAAAGTTTTGATGTAAATTAATAGATCCTGTTATATATGACACTCTATACATTCATATTTAATTAGTAATAAAAACAGTATCATTTAATTAGGAAGCACATTACTTCTTGAAACGGTAAAATAAAACTCTATAAACTTAATGATCCTTTCTTACTTTAAATATGCTATCAATAAACAATATAAGACACACAGGAGAAATACAACCAAGTTTTACTCTATACCCAAGAGAGGAGAAGAATCATGAAATCATGTTTCCCAAAGGGTATGTGAAACTATGCTCACAGTATTCCAATATTAAAACCAAGTAGAGTGAAGAACTGGTTAAAGGATAGAAAATGCACTGTGGTTCTCAACTGTGAGACAAAGTTTATCCCAACACCAAGAACACTTTACATATTATCAGCTTCTTAATTTCTTTGACTAAGCCAACATTCTCTCTATAATTCGCAGAAAGCATTTATGAATTACATGCCACCCACTCCATCTTCTAGAATATTATTACTTTAGTGATAAAGCTATTCCTTGTCATCTGAGAAATAAAGATAACTATAAATTTCCACTGGGTAAGAAAATACCTTCTCAAAAGAAAATAACTTGTAGGTTCACATTTACTAAGTAGAACATTACCTATATACAAATATTCATAATTTTATCAATCATCCCACTCCTCCCCAACAAAGCACATTTATTTTTATTTGTATTAAAAAATGCAAAGAAACTTGTATCCTGTTAAGTATTTGAATTCAAGCCAGAGATAGCTAAAAACAAAATTTAAACAGCGAGTCAGTACAAAACAGTAAAGAAATTAAAACTTCTCTAAATTCAGTCTAATTCAGCAACCAATTACCAGGTACTAATGTTAGGTATTGAGGAGAAAAGGGATAAATAAGACACCTTCCGCTTGCTTCATGGAGTTAATAATGTAGTCTACCTAGAAAACTAGAGTAGTTTCAACAGGTACACAAAGTACAATAGTAAAGAAAAAACAAACAAAAACAACTGCATAAACAGTCTAGGCTGAATTACTAGCATTTGCAAAAGAAACGTTGCTTCACAGTAGTGTTCACAGAGCTCCAGTGTAAAGTTTCTAAAAACTGCACACCAACAATGTTTCACTGGGAGAGCTGATGGAAGAGGAAGAAGAGGAAGAGGGAGAGGAAGAAGAGGAAGAGGGAGAAGAAAAAGAGGAAGAGGAAGAACCAGAGGCGGAGGAGGAAGAGGAAGAAGAGAAGAAATAATCCAGGAGTTTCCTGGCTTCCACGAGCTCATATGGTACTATTAGTTAGGCCTTGATGTTGCTAAGAACTTATATGATACTTATAGGAAGGCCCTAATATTCTCCTGCTGAACATAAAAAATTTCACAGAACTTCAATGAGATGTAATTCTGTACTCATATCTGAAAGAACCAAAAAAAAGAAAAAAGTCCAAACCACAAAAATGACCAAATGTCTCTATTCCTACCTAAAAGAATGACTGTTGCTCTCACTCTAGTCTTCTCTTATTCCAATTAAGATTAAAACACTCATTTATATAATTACTCAGCTTGTTGACAGCAATCCACAGCGAAGTCCTGCTCCTTTAAACCTTCTCCAAAACCACTTATAAAGCCCAAACCTAGAGTACTTTATAAACACTTTATAAACACACGTACAAATGCACCATGGTTCCCATTGTTTTCCCCCTAACTACAATGAGTAATAAACCTAACTTTTCATATTACAAGTATATTTCTGATGGTTTTTGGGTAGAGGGCACCAGCAATTTTTTTCATGATTAAATTAATCCCTGGAATCAATCAAAAGAGTTGAATGAAGATTATCAGAATCCTTCTTCCCACCTTTATAAGAAGCATTTTAAAGATTTGGTCATGAGCGTACCATAGCAACGTAATTGTATTTTCGGATAACTTGACGAATTTTCTTCATCTCTTCATCCAGGTTACAAGCCCAAACTTCACAAATTCTTTGGCTATGATCTACAGTTGCTGCTGGCATAGTGAGAGCACAAAGAAGTCTAGACGCCAAGCATCAAAATGTTATACTTGATTGAAGACTTATTTCATAAAATACTTTCTTCTTTATTTATGTACCTGGTAAAACAAATATCAGCTACATGATAAATCTGAATCATAGAAGCAGGCAGAAACCGAAGAAGTTATTCAAATTCTCTGATTCATACAAAATCAAACTTCAAGAAATAATTTGTCTAAAGTTACAGTTGTCTAATTGTAGGAAAAAAAGGACTACAATGCCAACTTCCTGATTATGATTTCATTATTTCAATGCCTATATACAAATCCTTCTTTAAACTTCCACTATATTAAAAATTGCTGCATTCAACTCACCCAATGCATAAAAAGCCGTATTTCCAAATTTTATTATTATTATTATTATTATTATTGAGACATATTTTGCTATGTATGTATTTCAGGCTGGAACTCACTATGTAATCCAAGTTGCCTTCGAACTCCTGGCGATCCCTCAGCCTTACCAAGTGCTGGGGTTACAGGCATGTGCCACCACATCAGACACTATTTCAATATTTGTAAAATAATTATTTAAATGTTCTGAGAAAAAAGTAATAGCCAGCCACAGAAATCATTTGAACGCTCTTAAGTACAGGATGTAAAAAACAGGCAACAGACTTGCTGCATTTAAAATTTCCTAATTTTCTAAAAATTAGAGTCATTTTCCCCAAATACCAAACACAGATCTCACCCTTCTGATGCATAAACTCGGAGTTCATGGTATATGAACTCCAACATATTGGTCTTAGGGAATTTCCAAATGCTTATTTTTCAAAAAAAAAAAAAAAACCCGTAACTGAAGTAAAAGTTTTTCTGTCTTCTTAAACTCTGAAGAATCACAAACGTGACCTCGAAGGCTCTAAGAACCTTAGAGCCTCTCTGCCTCTCTCTCTGACACACACACACTCACAGAAAAGACACCGTAGTTTAATACTGCTTTTCACCACCTCTCTCTACATGGCAGTTCCAGAAGCCCTGAAGAGGCACCAAAGGTCTTCTCATTACTGAAGGCAGCATCTCCGAGGGCTCCCGAAGAAACAAGAGGACAGCACAGAGGCATTCATGTCATAGATTACTCTCTTCCCTGGCAACGAGCCAGTCTGAAGATGGTGATAACATTTACTACAGCCAGATTGATTCGCAAGCGCTGCTCAGTGAAAAGATACCAGAACCTGACGATCTAGGCCACCGCCCTCCACTCTCAATTTCCGTCCCACAACGAAGCCCAGGTACAAAGCCCTGACGTCATCATTCCGCGCCACCCTCTTGACATACCCCAGCCCCAGTTACCCTCCCCCCTCATTCGCCGCCAAGATCCTTCTTCCACTAGCTGCACTCCAGTAGGCGCCATCGCACACCCTCCTAGGTTCATCACGCCCTCCCTCTTTTTACTTTTCCAACCCGCCCTTCCCCCCGCAAGTTTGTGGCAAACTCAAGATCTACTTGTGTCTCTGAGCTCGCGCTCCTCCTCCTCCTCCTCGCCATAGAGACAGCACGCGGCGGCGGTGGCGGTGGCGGTATCGGCGGCGGCAGCGGGTGCCCCATAGACACCTCTCGCCCAGCAACGGGGAAAGGGGAGCCGGAGCTGCGCCGCACCGTGCTGCGTCGTCGCTTCTCGCACGTCCTGGCGGGGGCGCTAGATGATGACGCGACGCGCAGAGGGGGCGTGGCGCGCGGGAGGGGCGGGGCACGCAGGGGACGGCGGCTGGGGTGGTGGAGCGCTGGGCGGTCGGGCTGCCTGACTGGCTGGCTGGGGCTTCTGGGTCTGCCTGTCCCGGAAGGCAAGTTGCCCTCTCCGGCTGTTCGCAGTAATAGTGGCCCGCAGAACCCGGCACCGCGAGCCGCACTTGCTTAGCGGAGACGCGGTCCCCCAGCGCCTGACCCGCGGGCGTCTGGGCCCGCTCCTCTGCCGCTAGAGAACTGCCGGCGGAGCAGCTGGGAGAAGCAGGCCAGAGGCTTTAGGGCCTGGGGCCCGGGGACCCCAGGAGGATGAGCTGGCTCTTTCCCCTGACCAAGAGCGCCGCCTCCTCCGCAGCTGGGTCCCCGGGTGGCCTCACCAGCCTCCAGCAGCAGAAGCAGCGCTTGATCGAGTCCCTCCGGAACTCACACTCCAGGTGACTGACTGGTCTCTGCTTTTCCGGCTGGAGGGAAAAGTAGGGCGGAGGGCGGGCTGCTCCTAAACACCCTCACTGAACCTTTGGCCCGGTCCCCGTCAGCTGTGTCTTTTGGTAGACCTCACTTTATTGTGGGTAACACTCCTGTTCTCCCATTCCTGCCTCATGCTTACCATTTTCCTCTGGACTCCCGCCTGCCCCACCACTGCCTAGCGCTCCTGCTTCAGACTTGGTCATCCTTCATGACACATCGCTCCTGACAGTAATCTCGTAGTCTGTTCTAGCCAATAACCCGTGGTGTCGCTGGCCTTCTCACTGATCTTTCCCTTTGTTCGCCTGATTGCAGCATTGGCCGCAGTGTTAGAATGTTATACTTGGCTAACGAGAATTGCGCAGAGTAATCCCCCAAGTTTCACGAAGTGGAAGATAAAACTGTTGCACCATCAAAAGGAAGGGAAGCCTAAGTTTTCGTTAGTGAATTCTTCCTCAAGTGACCGTCAATCTTCTTCAGTCTCTAAAAACTTATTCTGGTCCAGTAACATCTCCCCATCTCGCAATTGCTATTGTATGTACATTTCTCATTTCCTTAAAACTCTTGGCCTCACCCTCAGGAGTCGTTATATATTCATCTTGATTGTTTTGTCTCCTTATGAGATTTTCATTTCATTGTGATCTGATTAGAAATATTTTACAGTTTAAATTACTTGAACTGTTTTTACTAGCATCTGGTTCGCTGCAGCTGAACCATATATAGGAAATGTATGTGACCTCTAATGGTTTTCAAAATAGAACTGCATTATGTTATAGGAGTTTTACAATTATATTTACTTAATAGTTTTGCAGGCTGTGTTTTATGTAAGGATGTCCACATGGTTAAAATCTAGCCTTTTTAAAAATCTTTTCATACATTTAAAAATGTCTCATAAAAAATTAAGCAGTTCCTATTGAACAAACTATTATGGGTTATTTTATCTGTTACTCTTCAATATTTTTCCCCAAGAAAGTAAGTGATAATCGAGAATAATTTACAATTTAATGTATTCTTAAAAGAAAAATTCACTGCACAGTTTGGCTAAAATAGGGGCTTTTGCTGACTGAACTTTAGGTATTTCTTGATTCTTTGTCTCAATTATTCTTGTTCAGAACTTTCAAAATTTGGGATTTTTAATGGAAGAGTGGCAGGCTCTAATTGGAGGCTTTTATTTTGAAAAATTAAGTTCATAAAGTTCCTACAAGTATAGGGGAGGAAAGATGTGAAACCTTTCCTCACCTGCCATAAAGGTCACAGCTGATGCTTCTATAACAAAAGACAGTTTACAACACAAAAGTACAACAAATTTATTCAACCAAAATTTTCTTTGACATGGGAGCCTTCAGAAATGAAAATCCAAAGGCCCAGGAAGAACTATTTTTATGCTTAGGTCAGACAAGGAAAGGACAGCTGTCTAGAAATATGATTGGCAAAAGGATGTGATTTAATGGTAATAAATGGAGGTAGGGAAATACTCGAAGACCTGTCTGTTCAGATACTATGTGACCTGTGTAACATTCCTTCTTCTCAGATATGAGTACCAGCCAGAACCCCTCTGGAATGAGGATTTTCCAGAGAGACAGAAGAAAGGAACTTCTTTAGGTTTTATGGCTTTCCTTACAGGGAACAGAGTTCTAGTTTCTTTGACCTGCATTACAGAAGAGGAATTTTGGTTTTTATGACTGCCTTGGGGAGGAAAGAGGAGGGATATGAGGGCAGGAGAAAGAGGGACTTGCTTCTGAAACCATCTACTCTCTTTTAGTTCAAGCTACTTAGCATGCTAAAGTGCCAAACTTTGGGTTATTATTTTCTGAGTTCCAACACAGGTCAGTCTTATTCTAAATCATTTTCTGGGCTAACCTGAAAGAGGTACTCTAACTAAATATGATATAAAATAAGGTGACTCATTTTTAACAAACAAGTTTGTCCCCTTAGAAGGTGTCACCTTGGAAGACTATATACTGTACTACCCCTACTATTGCAGAAACTTTTTAGAACCACTCCTTTGGAATTAATTGCTTTTAAGCCTTTGGTGTGTTCTAATAAATATTCTTCACACTGGAAAATTTTTTTCTTTGAGGTTAGAATTGAATTTTTGAAATATTCTAAAGTCCTTTATAGCTAAGGCTGGTAGATAAGGAAAGAGATTGATCTAAAATTTATCTTTGGCCTCTCAAATAAAATAAGATTGTAAAGCAGCAATTGTTCATCTAAGGAGTTCTGGAGTTGGAAGAGGATAGTAAATACCCTGAATTGAATGCAGAAGGGATGCATTTATGCTATTTTTTGAACCAGAAATTTTGAATTTGTGGCATTATCTACATATAGGGTTATGAACATGTAACTTTAAATGTTTTATTCTATAATTTCTTTTATAAAAGTTTTATTAAAATATTTCACTTTTACAAATTATCCTTGGATAATTCTGGAGACATTTAAGTAGGTTATGTACTTCTAGTTTTCAAAGAATTACATAGTCCCAGAAAAGAAAAACATTTCAATCTACTTATATTCTTTTAAGTCCATCTTTTTTGCGGGGGAAGGGGATACTGGGGATTGAACTCAGTGTCTTGCGCTTGTTAGGCAAGCACTACCACTGAGCTAAATCCCCAGCCCCTAAGTCCATCCTTTACCTTTTAATTAATGACATATACTTTTAAGCCTGCTACATTAGCCAAAATAATTGTCTGCCTTATATGCAAAGATTTTTGTGCAAACAAACCGTGATTGGTTATTCTGAAGTGCACTGTCTGAAAGTTAAAAGATTGTTTCAAATTTTTTTATGAATCATACAACATCTTGCTAAATTATAAAGATCAGCTGAGTGTAGTGGCACATACCTGTAATCCTAGCACTTGGAAGGCTAAGGCAGGAGGATCACTGTGAGTTGGAGGCCAGCCTGAACTACAAACCGAGACACTGTCTAAAAAAAACAAACGAACAATAAAATCAGTGTTTTCTTGTATGCTATCCTCTCTCATACTTCATATTCTTTTTTTTTTTTCCCTAAACGTAAGGGCAGTAGCTCTCGCTGACTATGAAAGTATCCAAGGTTTTTTTCTTCTGCTTTACTGAGTAAACTTTCCCCACCCTCACCTCTCATTTCCCTTCCAACTCTTATCTGTTTTCCAGCTCCTTACCTCTGAAAAATCCATTTCAATGAAGTTTAAGTCCCTTTCCCTAATGAATATTAATCCATTTTTAGTTACCTTAATAAATGACTATTTTTTCATATCCCTGAAGTGGCATTAAAAGGTGAATTTCATGGGTATTTTCTTATCTAGTCCCAGTACTGTACTATGCAGGGCAAGGGGGAAATGATCAGAAAAGGTGTTTAACCAAAGCATGCTACCATGTTTAAAAGTCTGCTATCAAAAAGGAAACTGAAAGCTATGTAGACTGGCTCAAGTATCTGTCTATAATTACCACATTATTCAATTTGGCACTACAGTTTCTGACCTTATGTTCAGGAAGATAACTAACTCTGCTGTTTCTTCGAGTTCCTGAAATTCACTTTATGAACATGTATTGGTACATTGTATACATAGTGATCACATTCATTGTAGTTAATTTGTACCTGTACATGATACATCTTGGTTCCCCCTCTTCTTCCCCACCCCTCCCTTCCACTGCCTCTCCCTTCCCTATTTACAATAGCTTTATTTACATTTTCCGCTTTTTTTTCCTTTCTTTTCTTTTTCCTTTCCTTCTTTTACCCTCCCACCTTTCTAATTCTCCTCCCTATTGAATATTATCTTTCTTTTACTTAGTATCTATTATACTTTTTGTCCTCTTTTATGCTTACAGTTTCTCATACCAGAGAAACAATATGTACTCATGAGTGTTTGATTTATTTCACTTAAGAGTATGTTCTCAAGAGAGAAGTACTAGAAAGAAAGAAGGGGAAAAGCAGAAAGGCAACAGGGGAAAAAGAGGGGAAAGGGAAAATATGGAAAATGATGAATGAACCTGCTGTAAATAGGGAGGGTGCAGAGGGGAGGGGGGGAGA
>PVJO010006607.1:0-12496 GCA_004026905.1 Hystrix cristata | reverse complement strand
ATATCACTGTGGTACAGTGTTTTTAATTCTTCTGGGAAGATACCAAGCAGAGGAATAGCTGGGTCAAATGGAACCTCTGGTTATAGTTTTTTGAGGAATCTCCACACTGATTTCCACAGTGGTTGGACCAGCCTACATTCCCACCAACAGTGGAGGAGGGTTCCTTTTTCCCCACAGCCCCACCAGCATTTGTTATTGGTTGATTTCTTGATAATAGCCACTCTTTCTGGCATGAGTTGAAATCTTAGTGTTGTTTTGATTCGCATCTCTCGAATGACCAGTGATGTTGAACACTTTTTTGTATATTTATTTGCCATTTGTATTTCTTCGTCTGAGAGGTGTCTATTCATTTCAGATGCCCATTTTTGGATTGGGTCTCTAAATTTGGGGGGGTCTGATTTTTTTGAGTTCTTTATATATTCTGGATGTTAGACCTTTGTCTGAGGAATGGTTGGTAAAAATTTTATCCCACTCTGTGGGTTTTTGTGCCACTCTTTTGGTGATTTCTTTTGTGTGCAAAAACTTTTTAATAGGATGTGATCCCAAGCACTGATCCTTTGTGCTGTGTCACGTGCACTCTGAGTTTTGTTCGTAAATTTTTTCCCTATCCCTATATCTTCAAGAGTTTTTCCTATTCTATCTTCCAGTAGATTTAGTGTTTCTGTTTTAATGTTTAGATCTCTGATCCACTTCAATTTTAGTTTAGTACATGGTGAGACGCATGTATCTAGTTTTAGTTTTCGTCATGTGGCAAGCCAGTTTTTCCAGCACCATTTATTAAAGAGGCTGCCTTTCTTCCAGTGAGGGTTTTGGCTCCTTTGTCAAAGATGAGGTATTTGAGTGTGTTTGAAGTTGTTTCTGTGTCTTCCAACCTGTTCCACTGATCCTTGGGTTTGTCTTTTTGCCAGTACCATGCTGATTTTATCACAGTAGCTCTATAGTATAATTTCAAGTCAGGGATTGTGATTCCCCCTGCCTTGGCCTGGTTGCCCAGAATTGTTTTTGTTATTCTTGGTCTCTTCTGTTTCCAGATGAATTTCATGATTTCTTTCTCTAATTCTGTGAAGTATGCTATTGGTATTTTGATTGGAATTGCATTAAATCTGTATAGTAGTTTAGGAAGTATGGCCATTTTCGCTATGTTGGTTCTTCCTACCCAAGAACATGGGATGTCTTTCCATTTTCTGACATCCCTTTCAATTTCCTTTTTTAGAGTACTATAGTTTTCACTGTAAAGATCTTTTACTTCTTTGTTAGGCTGATTTCTAACCTTTGCCTTCTTGAAAGAACACCTGTTTTTATTCCATTTCCCCCTCTGCAGGGCCACAGAGTTGGCTGAGCTTGGGCTCCTTCAACACAAAGAGGTATTAGTGATTGTTTACAACAGTGATGATGGTCTCAACTCTTTTCCTCCTTACCATGGAATTTGGACTTGACCTAATTTTGTTCAATGAGAGTTGGAGGAAAAGTCTGTGGGAGCTGTTCAAAACATTTTCTCAATAATAAAAAGAGATGTATGGGAGGAAAAAGGGATGGGAGGAAGAAATCCCTCTAATGTTTTGGATTTATTATGCTCTATTAGACTTCTGGAACTATTTGGATTTTGAGCTAAGGGTGGATATTGAATGGGGCAGATTAAAAAGATAGTGTTTTGTTGCTAAATTAACCAACTCTGGAATCTCCTTTCTTCTGTACTTCTTGTTGTTTAAGATAAGTATTTCCTCACTGTTATAGCCATTTTCAATTACTTGCAGTTGAAAATAACCCAAGTGGTTACACTCACCAAATCCAATGTTTAAAGATTCTTCAGAAGTGAAGCTATTAATTCATATTGCTCTGTTTTGCACCAATACTCAGAAACCATTAAAAACTGATGGTCTTAATAGCGACTATTCTAATTACCTAAGTCTCTTTTCTCTCACAATATCTAAAGTTAATTAGCTTCTTTATTAATTTTGTTAATCTCTAAAACAACATCCTGCAGCTCTGTCATAAATAGTAATTGTTACTTATAATTATGTATGTTCAATCTTTATTACCTTTACTTAAGTCTTCCAGATAAAGAACTTCTACATGCATTTTAATAATCACTTACATGATAATTCTAATGCTATTTCACTTTTATCTTCAACAAGAATATCTAATTTAGGAGTGAATTGTTTTTTGATTTTTCACTCTGGTACAACTAGTAGAGTCAGGATAGATGTAGGCCTGAGCAAAGAGTCAGGAGATACAGATGTGTCACTGACTAGCAATGCAATCTTGTCTGGTCATGTAACCTTTATAGGCCATATGACCACTGAAATGAGAGAACTGACTACCTAATCTCCTATTGCCCTGCTAGGCTATGAAAGTCTGTTGATTCTTCAGGCTCTTCAATGTAATAATTGTTTTAAAGACAGAAAACAAAACTAAGCTCATAAATAGAAGCCAGAAAATCACTGTGACATAGAAGAGTAAAAGCTTTATAATAAAACTTTCCTGGATTCCAATTCTGGTTTTAACACATGCTAGCCACGTGACCTCTTGGCTACGTACTCAATTACTCTGATTCTTCAGCTTCTATCTGTAAAGTCACAAATTGTGATTCCTGTTGTGTAGGATTTTTGTTTTGTTTTGTTTATTGACAGTGCTGGGGATTGAACCTAGGACATGCTAGGAAAGTTCTCTACCATCAAGCTACATCCCCAGCCCTCAGGTATGATTTTTATATTTAAATAATACAAATAAACACTTAGAAGAATAATTGGCCCATAATAGGCATATAACAAATTACATTCCTTTTCCCTTTAAATAGAATTAGTGTGCCTAAAACTTTTGTCTTATTCTCCATGCTCCTAGCCTGCTAATGGTTCATGAATTTTTCACAAGCCTACTTACAACACATTTGTCTCTGGTAGGCCTGCTTCTGACTGTCCATGTACAAAACAAGTGCATTCCACAGTGTTAACTTACAAATGAAATGTACCTGTTTAGAAGGGTTTAGTAAAGCATAAGGCAGGTGAAGAATTTAGAATATGCTAGAGGGGCTGGGGACAAGGCCCTGAGTTTGATCCCCGGCACCTCCAGAAAAAAAAGAAAAAAAAAAAGAAATAGAATATGCTAGAATATTGTCTGGCATAGAGTAGGTGCTCTGTAAATGGCAGCTGTATTTTTTTTTCTTGTACCTTAAAAATAATAGTGTCTGTGTTAACTTTCCTTTACTGTGACAAAATGCCTGTGATAATAACTTGGAGGAAAGGTTATTTTGACTCACAAATTCAGAGGTTTCATGTGGTCAGTGGGCTCCATTACTTTTGGACCTGTAGTGAGGAGTGCCTCATGATAGGATTGCATGCTGGAGGAAACTGCTCATCTTATGGTAGTCAAGAGGCAAAGAGAGTCCAGGATCTCAATATCTGCTTCAAGGACATTCTCCCGGTGAACTTACTTCCTCCCACTAGGCTCCACCTTCTAAAGGTTCCACCACCACTTAATAGCATTACAGGCTGAGGACCAAACTTTCAACACATGTGCCTTTGGGAGGCATTCAGGCTCTAAACTGTATGTAGCAGTGTCAATCTCCATAATCTTTAAATATTGTTTTGGTCGTTTCTTAGCTGCCATTCTTGGATTACAGTGTTCTTTCTGATTATCCAGACCTTTAGCTTTTTAATTTTCTTGTACAGCCAGCTTCTGTACAGTTCTTCCCCTACAGCTGTTAAGTTTAACCTCTTGCTCACAGTTGTAAGGCTTTCTCCCTTAAATGCATGGGTTTCTGGGTAAGGCTGAATTCTATACATTTCTTTCAGTTTCACTCTCAGCTTGTAAAGAATCATAGATGAACTTGGTAATGTAACAGTCTTGAAATGAGAAGACATACACATGTGTTTTGACTTATCCCATGTTATTTTTTTTTAATTTGTTGCCAATATTTAAAAATCGAGATTTTACATTAAAATATAGAAATCTCTAGTTTTTTCTTTTAATGGCTTTATTTTTTAGAGCACTAAAATTAAACAGAAGGCACAATTCCCATATATTCTGTGTCCCCTCTAACTTTTAGGGAGGTTGCTGGGGATCAAACTCAGTTAGACAAGCACTCTACCACTGAAAAAAAAAAAAATCCCCAACCCCTCCTCTAACTTTTAAAATGGAAAGATCTGGAAATATCTGGCAACAGTTTCCATATAACAACTTGTTTCAGAAAACCAAGAGTAGCTGTCTCCTTTGCTAGGCTGCTCACTTTGCATTTTACCAGTTCCCAGTTACTTTGTGTTCTACAAACAGCTGCTTTTATTCCTTGCATTAGCTAGCTCCTGTAGGTATTTGAGATTAAAACTTTTTGGAAGGAATTCACCAGAACTTGTTACAATAAAAAATTCTATAAGAATCTGTTATGTCTTAGTCTATTGATGCTAAAGAATTTTACAAAAATATCAACATTTTTACCCTATAAACAGACTTAGAGCTTATACAGTAAAGCATGATACCACTTAAGAAAAAATATTCTAAATCATAATAGCTTGGGTCCTTCCAAGGCTTGGATCTAGACTCCCCCAAATGGCCATGTTTTAAAGGCTTAGTTTCCAACCTGTGGTGTGATTGAGAAGTTGTGATGCCTTTAGGATACAGGATCTTACAGGAGACTTTAGATCACTGGGCATGCCTATAAAGGGAATTATGGTATCCCCACCCCTCCCACTCTTTCACAGCTTGTCATTGGAGAACGGTTATGTGACATGCCATCACTGTGATATGCTGCCTTGCCACAGGACCCCAAAAATAAAGACAAGTCATCAGATACCTCAAAAACTGAATGCTGAAATAAATCTGTTCTTTTTATAAGCTGATACATCTCAGATATTTGTTATAGTGATGCAAAGCTGATCAAAACAGAAAACTGATACCAACAAGTAGGGTTGTGAGAGTGTTATGTACATATATCAATTATGCACAGTGAATGCAATTATTATGTACTGCAAATATATACTAATAAAAATTTTAAAATAATTAAAAGAAGTAGGGTTGTTACTGTGACTATTCCTGAGACAGGGTGGAGAGGCCTTTGGAATTTGATTTGCAGGAGAAATTTGGAAAATTTTGGAGGAGCAGGCTAGAGAAAACTTAAAATGCTATGAGTGAAACTTAATGGGTGATTTTTGCGTGGGGTAGGGGCGGGGGCGTTCAGGAGATCAGAATGCTGGTAGAAATACAAACAGTAAAGGCTGGGCTGATGAGGTTTCAGCTGAAAATGATGATACCTCTATTGGAAGTAGGACAACAGACCATCCGTATTATATTATGGCAAAGAATTTAGATGTATTATATCCATGACCTGAGCCTTTGTGGGAGGCTGAACTGAAAAGTGATTGACTTGTTCATCTGGTCAAGGAAATTTCAAGGCACCTCAGCATTCAGGCAGCAACATGGGTTTTACTGACTGCTTTTAGCCAAATTTACAGTGGAGATTAGGAGCAAAAGGGAACAGTGCACCAGTGGGCGAGGTGAGGCCTGCTCCTCCAGGACGCAGGCCCTCACAGATCCAAGGCGCCCGGGCAGGAAAAATGTAAATAAACCTGCTGTAAATAGGGAAGGGGGGGGAGCAGAAGGGAGGGGTAGGGAAGAGGAGGGAAAACCAAGATACATCAGGTACAAAATAACCGTGATGAATGTGCTTATTATGTATACAATGTACCAATACATGTTCTTGCTAAAAAATTTAAAAAAAAAAAGTGAACAGAGCAGACAGATTTGGAAAACTTTCAGTCTAGCCAGAAAAGGACCATATTTAAAGGTATAACCAAGGAAGGTGCAATTGCTAAAGAAATTAATACTACTAAAAAGAAGCCACATGTTTTGTACTGGGATAGTGAGATATTTCAGCTCATGAGTGGTTGGCCCTGTTGTTTTAGGTAGGCCCGTGATGAGGCAGGATATCATGGCAGGAGTGTGTGACAAAACCATTCACCTCGTAGCCAGAATACAGAAATGAAAGAAATCAAACACCCATGAGTACACATCGAATTGTTTCTCTGATATGAGAAACCATAAGTGTAAATAAGGACAAAGAGGTATAATAGATGTTATATAAAAGGAAGATAATATTCAAAAGAGAGGAGAACTAGAACAGTAGAGGGGGGAAAGAAGGAAGGGAAAAAGGAAAGAAAGGGGATAAGGAAAAAAGCCCTTAATACATGGGTACTTGGGGAATATTTCAGAACCAGACTATATCAAATAGTCTATTATTGTATATATGAAGCTTTTCCAATAGTGTGTTTCCTGTGCCCGCTCTACTTTATTTCTCTGTTTGCTGTTTCTCACCTCTGGTGATGGAGGAAAAAGAATGACTTGTTCCTGTATGAGGCAAGGCAATAGCTGTCCTCCGGAAATGGAGGCTTCCTGGGAGTCAGTAACTTCCTAGAGGTTAGTAATTCCTGAGGCACCACTATTTTAGAGGCTGTCTCACTGTGTTATTCCGAATGCAAATATTATTGCTATTTACAGATTGGAACAAGCAGGCAAAGAGGAGCATTATCTACCCTACCTGCTACACGTTGCACCTCATTCATTACCCTGAGAAATGCTCTGCCTTTTCTGCTCCTTTGCACACCCTTCAGTTTTCACTGACTTGGTTCAAGGGCTTGGAGGACCTTCAGACTGCTCCTAACTTTGTACTGGTCTTGTGTTTGCAGTTGTGACCATTTCCTGCATTTGCTTTCTTTTTCTTTGTTTTCACTTTCCCCTAAATCTTACCTTTTACCTTTCAGAGTTTCCTTAAAACCTCTTGTCATGTGTAATATTTGCTTTTCAGCACTATCGTGGATTTACTTTTTAAAAAAATTTTTATTTGCAAGATTCACCTATAAAAATTACCCAGCACTGTAGGAAACATATACCATTGAACTGATCTTTTTAAAAAACCACTTGCGTTCGCATCAAGCTGTGTACTCCTTCAAAGCAAAGACCACCCTATAGTCATCAGTGTGTTTCCATTTCCTTGCAAGGTGCTGGATATATGGTACCTGTTCAGCTGAACTGTGTCTTGGGAAGTCCAGATTTACACAAACATGAACCAAGGAATAAGTGATTGTTTATTCTGTAAAAGAATCTTTTACCATAACTAATGCCTCTGTTGCAGTTCAAGTTTTAGGGACCACCAAAGAATGAGAATGCCAATTAATTATATATTCTGATTAACAAAGTTATTCCAATTTTGGTTAGCCTCAAACGGATTCATAAGCAGTGAGGTAAAATTGTAGTAATTCTCTTTTTTTTAGAAAACCTAGATAATAAATTAAGGGAAGGCCATTTAAATTTTCTTTTGTGATATGTTTGCAGTATTACTTTCCAGTGTGTGTGTGCGCGCGCGCGCGTGTGTGTGTGTGTGTGTGTGTGTTTATATTCAAAGTAGTGCGGGTGGAGCTGGGGTGCGTCTCAGTGGTAGGGTATGTGTCTGTATGTGTGAGATCATGGGCTTGATACTCAACATCAAAAAAAAAATGTTTTTTTAAATAGTACCATTGTTGGCATAAAGATATAAGGGTGTTTATCACACCATGTCTTACAATACTAAAATTTGGAAACATCTGGAGACTTACTGATAGAGAATAGGTTAAATAATATTATGACCATAAAATAAACCATTGTGTATTTATGAAAAATGATAATGTAAAAAGGCAGGGCATTTTGGCATACACATGTAATCTCAGCATTCTGAGGCAAGAGAATTGCAAATTTGAGTCTAGCTTAGACAGTTTAGGAAGACCCTCTTTCAAAAAAGTAAAAATAAAAAGGCTGAAGATGTATCTCATTGCAAAGGCCCTGGGTTCAATCCCTAGTACTGAAAAAATAAATAAATAAAATCACATTATCATAGATAGAAGTTTAGAAAGAAGAAATTTTTGAGCAGGAAAAGAGCAAGTTATAAAATTCTATGTACAATGTAATTATGTTTTTATTGCAAATGAGGATGTGACTGTAGAAAAAAATCAGAAAATTATATTTCAATATGTTAATGTGGTTGCCTTGGTGATAGCAAAATTGCTGGGTGTGGCAGTGCATACCTGTAATCCTGGCACTTGGGAGGCTGAGACAGGAATGCCGTGAGTTCATGGCCAACCTGTACTACGTAGTAAACTCAGTGCAGATCCAGCCTGAATAACATAGCAAAACTCTGTCTCAAAAAAAGAAAAAGAACAGTAGCAAAATGTTCAAATCACATTCGTAATGAATATTCAGGGAATTATTCTTGTTTTAGATAAGTAAAATAGATACCTACCTTCTGTTTTATGTAATCTAGTGAAAATGCATTACCAGATTGCTAGAATTTTTTTGGAATTTAATGATGATTCACTTCTAAATCTAAGTATCACCTTTTGTTATCTTTGGTACATTATTTGTGAAGAAAATTTGACAATTTTAATAAATGTCAGGAGTATGATAGTAGGGGAAATCAACTGGATGTTCCTAATTGAAAAACTTTAAAGTTGTTGTAGTATTTTCTGTGTAATTTTTCTGTAAAAATCCAAACAACATCTGAAACACTGATGAGTTAAAACTTACTACCACAAATCCAGACAGGGCCCCAAATTAGATGCATGTTCTAAATGCTTATTTTAATAATAATTAGCAGGCTGAGTGATTGGTGTTATGCTAAGGAGTTTTACTGTCTTCTACTAGGATGTTCATGCATGAAGAATTTTCATATCCATTTGAATATTAAGCTTCCTCTGCAGCCTTAACTCATTAACACTATTTGGTATTTTCCCCTTTGGAAAGATTATGGACATTGGTTAGCATTCCAACCAAAGAATCCATATTTGTTTCATAGATTATAGTTGTAAAAATATATCCCTGTAATTAACAATAAAACAAATTCTTCATGTAGAATGTTAAATTATAAGAAACTTGTATTAGTCAGGAATTATATTCTGTTGCCAGTAATAAAGACTTCTCAAAAGGCTTAAACAAAATAAATGTTTGTTTTTGTCTCACAGAAAAGTAATTCAGAGTTTGACAATGTCCTGCTTGTAAGGGACATAAACTGTTTCTTTCTTCTGCTTCTTTCTGCTTAGTTACCCCTAGTGCTTAACTATCCTATTTTTACGATCATTCATAGTCTAAAATGACTATTAGAAATCCAACTGTCCAACTCAAGCAGGAAGTAGGAGGAAGGCAAGAAGGGCTAAATGAGCTAATACCGATAGTCTATTCTTTTTTCCACTTTATGATGCTTTCCTAAATTACCAATGTCATTCTTCACAGACCTCGAAAAAACAGCCCTAAAATTCATATGGAAACAGAAAAGACCCTGACTAGCCACAGTAATCCTGTGCAAAAAGAACAATGCTGGAGGCATCCTAACACCTAATTTCAAAGCATACTATAAAGCTATTGTAACAAAAACAGCCTGGTGTTGGCATAAAAATAGAACATAGATCAATGGAATTCAAACGGGAGACCTAGAAGTAAACCCACAGAGCTATAGCCATCTGACTCTTGGCTAACATACCAAAACATATATGGCAGAAAAACAAATGGTGCTGGGAAAACTGGATGTCCACATATAGTAGATTGAAACTAGATCCTTCTCTCACCCTGTACAAAAATTAACTCAAAATAGATCTAAGACCTTAACGTAAGACCTGAAACTTTGGAACAACTAGAGAAAATATAGAGGAAACACAGGCAATGACTTCCTTAATTGGACTCCACTAGCTCAGCAAGTAATAGCAAGGAGTAACAAATAGGATTGTATCAAATTAAAAGTTTCTGCACAGCAAACACTGAGCAAGGTGAAGAGAGCCTACAGAATGGGAGAAAATCTTGGCCAGTTATTCATCTGACAAAGGATTTGTTATGGTTTAGATTTTAGGTCCCCTCAAAAGGATCCTATGTTTAGAGTGTGACTTCAGAGGGCAGTTGGACCATGAGGGCACCAACCTCATCCATGCATCATCCACTGATGAATTCACAGTTGAATGAGCTATTAAGAGGAAGTAAATCACTAGAGATGTGCCTTTGAAGAGCATAACTTCTCTGGCTCTTTCCCTCTCTCACTGCATCCTGGCTGACATGAAGTGAGCAGCTTTCTCCCTCAGTGCTCCTTTGCCGTGATGCTTCTGCCTTGGAGCTGTCAAACCATGGGCTGAAACCTCTGAAACTGTAAGCTCCAATAAGCCTTTCTCCCTTTAACTCGTGTATGTCAGGCATTTGGTCGCAGCAATAAAAAGCTAACCAATACGTGATTAATATCCAAAATATATAAAGGACTTAACACCGAAAGAACAATAATTCATTCAACAAATGGAGAAATGAGCTGAACTAACATTTCTCAAAAAAAGCACAAATGGCCAGTAAGTATATGAAACATGTTCAGCATCTTTAATCACCAGGGAAATGTGGATCAAAACTAAAGTCAGAACAGCTATCAAGGGTCACAGTTTGAGAGTGTGGCACGGTGCAAAGGATGAGGGTTACTCGGAGTCAATGTCCAATTCAAACTCCCAAGAAGGCCCAGAGGGAATGCCCATAACTGAGACCCCTCGGTGTGAGAGAGTCTCATAAAGACAGTCCTGAACTGAATCTTCTGTGGCTTTTTAGTGATAGAACTAGGAAGCAAGGATAAAGGACAAAAGAAGGATGTCTGTGCAAGAATTCGTTAGGGGTTGGGGGAAGGTCAGGGTGGTCTGTTACATGATTGACTTAGGGCCTATCTAAGTGATAAATCAGTATAGGATGGAGAGGGCCAGAGCATTGATTCCTTAAGGCAGTGTGTTTTGATCCTACTTAGACTTGTGGCCCTGTAGGCTGTCTTTTAATCTCTAACCATACATTCTGGGAGGTTTTGGGCTTGTGACTCCAAAAGTTCCCTATCTCTGCATATCTATCTCATACATACCTCTGGCCAGAGTTCCCACAATTAAGAGTACAAAAAAGAATCCTGGTGAGGATGACAGGTAAAAGGAACCTTTATACTGTTGGGGGGAATATAAATTAGTATAGCCAGTATGAGGGTTCCTCAATAAACTAAAAATAGAATTACCATATAATCTAGCTATACCACTTCTATATATCCAAAATAATGAAAGGCAGCATACTATACCTGTGTTTATTGCACCACTCTTCACAATAGCCAAGTTGTGGAATCAGCTTAAGAGCCTGTCAATGGATAAATGAATAAAGAAAATATGGTACCTATACATAATGGAGCCTTCACTATGCAGCCATAATGAAGAATGAAATCATGACTTTTGTAGGAAAATGGATGAAATGGACACATCACATTAAGCAAAATAAGTCACACTCAGAAAGATAAACGTCTTATATGGAATCTAGAGGTGGGAAGTTATCGTGAAAATAAAAGGTTAGCTAATAGAGAAGAGAAAAGGGGTCAAGAAGAGGAGAGTAATAAGGGGTGGATGTGATCAAAATATGTGATATCCATGTAAGAAAATGTCACAGTGAAGCTCATTCTGTGTGATTAATATGCAATAATGAAAGATACTTTCCTGGAAATCCACCCCACAACTTTCCTGTGTGTTATATTGGCTGGGACTTAAGTCTTTAGCAACAAATAATACAAGAAAGACTAGACTATTAGTACTCCATATTATACCTGGCTTCTCTTACTTAGGAAGAAGGGGAATATTTGTTTCTGGAAAACAGACCTATATTATAAGACCACAGGAGACACTCATACAGACTTTTTAGTTTAAGCTCTTAAAACTCAGATGTCCCCACCATCTGCATAGCTGGACAATGGCAGTTATAATCGAAACCCAGATGTCCTATGCTAACCAGAGGACTCACAGCTGTTTCTATAAATGATAAATTAGATGAAATGATACTAATCTGTTATTAATAGAAGAGATTTTTCTGAGTGTTTTCTTCAGCATCTTCCTTTTTTCATGTCTTTAAATAATTTTTATTAGTACATGTTTGCAGTACATGATTACATTCATTGTGTGTAGTTGATATATGTATATAGCAGTATCTTAGTTCTTTTTACTTCCTTTTCCCCAACCTCCTCTCCCTTCCACCTTTTAACATTTGTTTTTAATGCTAATGGCTTTATAACTTTTTTTAAAATTTTCTTTTACAGTATAGCTGAAATACAGAAAGATGTGGAATATAGATTGCCATTTACCGTAAACAACCTGACAATTAACATTAATATGTGAGTAGAATTGTATCCTGTTTTTCATCTAATAGGATTTAAAATTTTTTGGTTTTCCCTCCTTAATTACTTTTAGAAGTGAATTTAGTTACTATTTAAAGTGAACTTATTTTAAGTTAAAAGGCTCTTAACTTGAAGAAAAACACATCCCATTTTCATCCTCATCTCCTTACTGCCTAGCTAGTACCTGCACATAGGAGGCCTTGTTAAATACTACATGCATGAATGAATTGAAGCATGGGTATATAACTCTGCCGAACATTAAGATATGTTAACTTGACATGTATGATCTTTTTGAATCCTCATAGCAGCCCTGTAAATTAGGATGAATTATAG
>PVJO010006606.1:60284-88058 GCA_004026905.1 Hystrix cristata | reverse complement strand
GGTTAAAATCAATCATAACAGATGTCGAACTGACAAAGATGTTAGAATCATCAGCAAGTACTTTTATGTGGTTTTTAATAATTTTTTATAAGCTAAATAAGTCAGAAGACAGGCTGAAGAAATAAAATGGAAACATTAATGCTAAAAACAAATGAGCCCCTCTGGGAGCGTAGCTCAGTTGTTAGAGTACTTGACTAAAGCGTGCGAGACCTACGTACCCGTGTTTGGTTGCCAGCACCACAAGAAAAAAAAAAATTCAGAGGAACTCAGAGCCCACCAGCAGCCAAGGGACACAGACCTGACACTTTTCATGAAAAGTAACTCAAAATGGATCAAGCGTGGACAGAAATGAAAAATGCAAATACTATGTAATATTGAATCTAGTGAAAACTTCTTAGATACAAAACTAAAGAAATAATCCATGAAAAAAAGACTGATAATTTGAATTTCATTTAAAAATATCACAAACTATGACTTGTGGAAGATACTGTAAAGGGATGGGAGAACGCCACACACTGGAAAAAAATATTTGCAAAAGGCAAACTTGATAAAGAGTCGTTAGAAAAATATCTGAAAAACTAACTCAAGGATTAAGCAATGGCTGATAATTTACACTCAATAATAACATAATTTTTGAAAAAAAAACATAATGAAAAATGGGCAAATAAGCTGAAAACGGAAACCTTACTACTGATGGTACAGATGGCTGCTAAGCATACGGAAGCTGCTGTCTGAGTCGCAGGCTATTAGGAAATTAGAAAGTAAAAGGAAGCATATTTATTATCTACTATATTAGCAGAAACCTGAAACACTGATGTTAAATGCTGACCAGGCTGGAGGGCCACAAGCACTTGCAGTCCCTGTTGGTGAAGCTGCACGGTGACAGCCACTATAGAACACAGTCAGGCACACTTTTATTGTTGCTGTTGTTTCGTGTGCTTTTTGTTTTATTGTTCTTCTTACAAAATTAAGTATAATTTTGTGAAATGATCTAGCAATTGTTCCCCTGGTTTTTGTCCAAAGAGGCCAGTCTGTCAGATTTCATAGGACACAAGTCATCCTGTATGACATAGTAAAAAGGCAGAACCATGGAGACATTAAATTGGTTTCCAAGTGCCCAAGGGGAAAAGAGGCTACCAGAACACAGCTTCAGTGATCTCTGGAAAAAAAAAAAAATTTGCAAGGCCAAAGTCAGGTGGTGGGAAACTCTTTTGAAGATGTGCTGGTGAAATTTTCCCAAAATTTGATGAATACTGTGAACCTACACATCTCTGATGTTCAACTAATTCTACAGATAAGAAATATGAAGAAAACTGCACCAAGACTCATCACAATGACATTGTTCAAAACCAGTGGATAGAAATGTGTTAAAAGGAGGCATGAAGAAAACTACACAGATGCAAAAATCCTCAACAAAATCCTGGAAAACTGAATTTGACAGCACATTAAATAAATCATTTGCCATGAGCAAGTGGGGTTTATTCTATGGATGCATGGATGGTTCAAAATATGATAATCAATAACATTGATAAACCACAGTGAAGAGCATTTTATAATATTCAAGATCATTCATGATTAAAAAACTCAAAACAAGACTAGAAGAAATATACCTCGGGATGGTTAGTCTTTACTGATCGCTCATGGGTTTGGCGGTTGTGTGAGGAACTAGCAAAGGCTATTTCCTGCTGTGTCTGGGTGACTCATGCCCCTGGTCGTGGAAACTATGTCCAGGCCCCAGCCCTTCCTCCCTGGCTATCTGCTTCCGGGCTGCCAGGAGGCAGACAGCTCTGCTCATTCTTCCACCAGGACGTTTCTGCCTCAAAGCCAGCCAGCTATGGACTGAAATATCTGAAACTGAATCATCTGAAGCCAAAATAAACCTCTCCTCATTTAAGCTGTAGGTATTACATATGAAGACCCGGTAATGGGAAGATGAGCAATAGGTACCTAAGCAGAGTAATCAGCAGAGCGGGATATTGCTGTAAATGATTGTTAGAGGCTAAAAGTTTGTAAGGAGATACCAAAAGTATAAAAGGATGCAAAATAATACAGATCTCCAGAGGTCACTGTCCTCAAAACACTTAAGAGTTTAATAGGTAGAACTTTAAAGCCACTATGAGATTGCATGAGCAGATATAGGAAATTTTCTCTACTAAAATTTGACGGAGAAATAGATGAACTAGTAACAGAGTCATGGTTCGGTTTAATTTGGAATTAACTGCAAATGTTTTCAAAAGAAGTTCTCAAAGTATTGTGTGACTAAATCTCGCAAACACAGGTCAGATTGGCCAATTGTAACTTAGCACTTGTATCTCTTGGTAAATTCATAATGGCTTCTGTCTTCTTTTTCTCATTTATTTTATTTTATTTTATTATTATTTATTATTTTTTTTTTTTTTGGTGCTGGGGATTGAACTCAGGGCCTTGTGCTTGCGAGGCAAACCTCTAACCACTGAGCCAAATCCCCAGCCCCTCTCATTTATTTTTTAAATTCCAACATTGTTGACTATATTTTATATATCTTTATAATTTTCTAACTGATTAGTTCAAATCATAAAAGTTTAAAGGAAAAAAACTGCCATTCACTGTACTAACTGTAGATCTAGGAGAAAACGAATCAATTAAAAACATAGTGTGAGTTGGTCCAGGTTTGATAGATTAGTTAAACGTTGGTGTCTTCTTAGTCAATTAGACTTGCTTCACAAAATGTAGATGAATCACCATGTAATAAATACGTCAGGGATGGCTGCCGAGCGGTGTTTTCATTAAACTGCTATTGTGACTGACGCTTCTGATAACTGCAATCATAAGAATATATGTTCAGTAGAAACATTGATGACTCCAATGTCTTTAGTTATTTTTGCTGAGTAGAATGCCATCTACTGAAAAAAGCACTTAAATGTATGATTTTATAATACTGTTCATAAATATAATTGCAAATATTATTTTAATATACAGGAGGTATTTTGCTAGAAACCCGTAGAAAACATTGATCACAACAATACTTTCTAAGAATTTGTCCAAGTGTTGTCAAATGATAGTGAATTTAATTCTCCTTAGAACCATTAGTAATCATCACCTCTCCTATAGGTGGAGAAGCTAAGGAGTGGCACGAATAAGAAACATTCCTGAGCTTATTCAGCTAGGGATGCAAAATTATGTAAAGAAATAAAAGCATTCTCATGCTCAGGTAGGTTATTTCCCTAGTGACTTCCTTCTTCAAATGTGACTGGAAAGGACATAAATAATGAACAGCTCAAAACCTGAAGTCTTGTAGCGAGCACTATATTGTTTTGTTTTCTACAGCTTGAGGTTCAAACAGAGTTGTTTCTTTCACCTGTCCCGGAGCAAACCAGTGCTCTATTCTCCAGGGTGAACCAAGCCCGTGTTCACACACCTGCCCTGTAACTCCTTCCCCGTGTGCACAAAATTGTCCAGGAATATTGATTGACGACTTTAAGTTTGTCTCACTTGTTTCCACTCCGTGCAAGACCTCAGAGAAAATAATAACTTCTTGCCTTTTACTTGTTGTTCCTGTTCCTGTTACTTGTACTGTTCACCAGAGAGTCACATTCCCACAATTTATGCAACAAATGTCATTATTTCATCTTCAAAAGCAATTAAAGGAGAAAGGATGCTGCTAATTTTTATTATACATAGTTAGGTTGTGAGGAGAAAAGGATAAACTCCCAAGAAAAATAAAACTATAACCTCGAACCTGCTTTATCAGCTCTGATGAGGCAGGTAAATGTCTTGGAAATTTTGCCTTATGGGTCTCTGATGCAGGAGCCAGCCCCTATCCCAGACTCTGTAAACAAAATGGTGGAATCATGCCAGCTAAACGCCAACACCCCATACCAACCATCGCTACCCTCAGGTTTTACCTGGGTGCTAAGTCTCCACTACTGCTGTATCTGACACAATCTAAGTAGTCATCAATGATGGAAAAGGCAGGAAAAGCAACAATAAAATTGGCTTGGGCTCATTTTTTTTTCAATTATTTTACTTAGAAAAAATTATAGTTATAAAAATCTTAAAAAATAATACGAAGAGTTCCATGCACCTTTCCCCAACTTCTGCCACCAGTAACACCTCACATGGGTGCATTTCAGCATTAAAACACAGAGGTTAACATTACAACATGACAATCAAGTGGACTACAGATCTTATCCACCTTTTACATACATTCATAGGTGTGTATGGAGGGGGTGGAGTCTATTCAGTTTTATTCCAGCCATAGAATCACTTGTGCCATGAATACGTAAACATTCCATCTACAGATCTGTGACTCACATCGGTTACCTCTTAGGGCCAGAACCAACACTTTCTACTTGTCCTTATCCATAGTGTACCAGCCAGCCTGCTGTTCCCTCCCCTTCCATACACACCAGCGACCCAGGGCGTCTCAGAGAAACGTACTCTCTTCCCATGTGTCTGAGAAGAGGCAGAATTCCCTGCACAAATACACCACACCCGGGAAATTTCAGTTTGGATCTTGTAAACCACTTAGAGCTCATTATTTATGAAATTATACTTATTAAACTTATGGTTCTGTTTTCTAGTATCTGCATTTCAGTGAAGACCACATTCGTTTCTCATCAGCTGCTGCCTCCTGCAAAAGTGACCCGTTAACAGTGGCGGCAACACCACGTCGTCGCAGTCTCCCAGGGCGCCCTCCTCAGATCGCTTCAGCCATCACTGAGTTTCAGGCCCTTCAGATTTTCATCTGAATGGGATTGTTTGCTTTTTAATTGGTCTTTCTGTTTCCAGAGAGATGCAATATATCTTTCGCATTCCACTCTTCTACCAGATTGAATGTGAAGAATATACAGCATATGAACACATCCTCCTGATGAACTGCCAGCCATGATGTCGCCGCGGCTATAGGAGGCAGTTAGGATTATAGTTACGACTCTCTGTAGTTTTACCATAACTGTCTGTCTGGTCTCTAAGTTCCCTTCTGGAGGCTGAGGCACCGGTGAAGATCAAGCTACCAGACATTCATCGTGTCTCTGATGCTGTCTCGTATCCCCAGGACTCAAAAGTACTCACTTCTCCCCTGTGCTAAAACATCACTTTTCGCCCCTTTCAATCACAGACCCCACCTGTCTTTCAGAAGCCCTCCTGGCGGAGCAGCCCGTGGTCCTTATCCTTCCTGGCTGCTCATCGGGTATCCGACGGACATGACCAGGCCGCGTACCGCAATATATTTTCCATCTTGGCCACTGAGCCAAAAGTGAATGTGAGAACTGTTATTTATTGTTTCAACTTTTTGGGATATGAAAATTTTCAAACACATCGGTTGAAAGAATAAATATATCATAAATACCAGTTAAAATTATTGGATACTATTATTATATGTTACCTGAGAAACTGTTGTTTCCTTTCATTTTATATGTAATCAAACTGATGCTCGGTAAGCTATCTATGAAGATAAATGTTTTGGGTTGAATTGTTCCCCCAAAAGATACATTGATACCCTAACACTAGTCTTTGAGAATGTGAATTTATTGGAAATGAGATTACTCCAGATGGAATGAGTTAGCTGAAGATCAGGTTGCACCCTCCACTTAATCCAGCATGGCTGCGCCTTGTAAGAAGAAACACCTAGCTGGGGATTTAGCTCAGTGATTAGAGTGCTTGCCTTGTAAGCACAAGAGCCTGAGTTCGATCCCCGGCACCACCAAAAAAAAAAAAAAAGAAGAAGAAACACCTAGACAGGCGAGCGGATGTCAAATGGCAGGAATCCCGAAGGGGCCCGCAGTGTGCAGGACGGAGGCCTCTCTCGGGGCGCTGGAGGAGGCGTATCTCCACGGACACCTACGACACTACAGGTTGCGTTTCCTGCCTCTAGATGTAACGAGTTAGCTGAAGATGTAGTTTTGTAACAAAAATGGGGTGTGTATTTTAAAAGAAGGAAATATGATTTACAGACAGTTTGACAGATCTTATTGATAAAATATATTTTCTATTTTTTACAGATATCAGACTTTGATTTATGTCACATCTGCTGTTTTTAATAGAGTTTTTGTGTCTGTTCCATCCCTTTCTATGGGAGAAGAAACAGCTGAGTCTGGCAATGAAAGAACCTCCCAGGATAAATTGTATCATTCAGCTTTCTGTTTGTGATGGATTCTCTGATGGTTAATTTCGTGCATCAGCTTGCCAGGAGGGCAGTGCTTGGTGGAGACATTTTCAGATGTGATTAATATTTACAAACAGTAGACCTTATGTGAGTAGATCACTCTCTAGAATGCGAATGGGTCGCATCCTATTAGTCGAAGGCCTTAAGAAAAAATGGCTGAATTGTCATGAAGAAGAAACGATTCTGCCCCAAGGCCACAATGTCAACAATTACCAGAGTTTCTAGCCTGCTCACTTGTTCTACAAATATCAAATTTGTCATCTGGAACAATAATATAAACCAATTACTTAAAAAAAATGTTTCTCTCCATGTATCTGTCTCTGGTTTCCTCTCTGTCTGTCTCTGTCTATCTCTGTCTGTCTCTCTCTCTCTGTCTCTGTCTCTGTCTCTGTCTGTCCCTCTGTCTCTATCTCTGTCTCTCTCTCTCTCTGTGTCTCTATCTCTGTCTGTCTCTCTGTCTCTGTCTCTCTCTCTTTCTCTGTCCCTCCCTCTCTCTTTCCTTCTCTCCTTGTCTGGAGAACCACCAATCCTGCAGATACCAGCTGATGAGTGAATCCAGCCCTAGCAGAACCCCGAGAGCCCCGAGGACTCAGAGAGAGACACAGCCATAGCCAAGAGGCGGAGGCACCCAAGGGCAGAAGAGCAGGGAGCCTCAAACAGCAGGCGTGCAGTGTGGCAGCTCATCCTTGATTCCTGGCACTGTGGCTTGTGCAGCACATGGGATGTGTGGAGAGGAGAAGGTCTGAGCGTGTCATCAGGTCAGATGAAGACAGGGCTGTTGGAGGTGAAGCAGCATGTACAGGAATGAACTGCCAAAGGGTGAATCCTAGAGAGAGCCCCAGACACTCTCAGGACAAGGCCTAACTACTTTCAGTTGTTTTCCTCTCCATGCTGTGGCTAACTTTGTTTGAAGTGGGTTGAGAGGAGAAATGTGAAAGATAGTTTTTCGACAGAGAAATAAAGAGATTCACATTCAGTGCTACCGAACATAATTTTATCTCTACCTGTATTTCTTTTTTAACGTCTCATTCTACTGAGCAGTAAATGTTTATTTCACCCATACACACACACACATACACACACACACACACAAGCACGTACACTTGCTGCTCTAGCATTCAAAGAGGTGGTAAAATGGTACCGGCACGCCCGTGCTGAAAACCCCACGCATGAGTGAGAAGAAAGAGCCGAGGGGCACAGATGGCAATCCTAGAAGTATGTAGGGGACCTCAGACTTCGGCAAGGCCTCCCCCACTTTCCTCGCTGCTCCCACCGCCCTGTGGGCCCAGCCCAGGCCTCTCTCTGCACCTGGCACGCTCTGCTGGGCCGGTGTCCCTGGGCTATGCTCCAGCGTGCTCGGCCTGCGCTTGGCCTGCGCTTGGCTGCAGACTTGGCAGAGAGCTGTTCTGCCTCTACACTTCCCTCACTTTCCCTTCCGCTCTCACTGCACAGCTAACATGCTTCTGGGGATTCTTACCCTAGTGATAAAAACATGGATAATGAGTTTAATAAGTTTCAAAGCAAGAATGTGTTCAATAGCCAAAGAAAATACAAAGATCTTACAGTAAAAGAGCATTGCCCTGCTCGAAACCCAGGAGACCGTCATAGCTAGATGTTGGTCTCCAGCAAGTGGCCAAACTCCATTAGGGTGTCTTACTAAATCCCCGGAGAAACGGCTGCGGCTGCATCCCCATGTAAGCAGCTGGCAGAGATCCTTTCCTGGCTCTGCTTTCTCCCATCTCCGCCTGAATGAGAACATTATGACAGGCAAGGACACACGTAAGGTCCTCCTGGGACCTTACCCTCCTGGGAATTAATCTCTTAAATGTTCCCAAAGACATTTTGCTTTGTAAAATTTTTCTCCTCCGGTTTCCATTTATTGTTACCTAATTATATATTGAGTCATAATTGTACTCATTTAGTTGTATCGTGGATTTTGGCTCTTTAAATTCTTTACTTGAGAGAACATAGTGATGGTGACACTGAAGAACTATGACCTGACAACTCTTTATTCTAAGCCAAATAGAATTTTTGCAGAATTATATTTAGTTTGACAACTTGAATAGCTAAAGTACAAGAAATAATTGCAGTGGACTGGGGATTTAGCTCAAGCCATAGAGAACTTGCCTAGCAAGTGCTAGGCCCTGAGTTTGAGCCCCAGCACAAAAAAAAAAAAAAAAAAAAAAAAAAAAAAAAAAAAAAAAAAAAAAAAAAAAAAAAAAAAAAAAAGAAGAAGAAGAAAGAAAGAAAAGAAAAGAAATAATTGCAAAAGCTGTACAATATGATTAAAGTCACAGGAAATATTGGAAAAGTAAAGTAACTAATATTACTTCCAGCTTCCTTTTTCACTGCACGGAAAATCCATTTTGGTGTGATTACATCAAAAGAGCTATACAATCTAGCAAGGTAAGTTACTCATCTCCAAAATAAAGTGAGACTATGCCCAGACAACTCTCCAGGGACAAAAGCCTCATCAATGAGAAGCAGTCTCATTCCCTGAGGCACACACGAAATACACAAATGCTGGGTGTGAAACTGTTACACGGTCAGCTTTTCTGAGAACACAAATATGTACAGGCAGACAGACAGGCCTACACAAGCAAATGACACAAAATATCCCTGAAATTGAATCATATGCTGTTATTCTGCCCATTTGATTTTTGTAACTGAGGAACAACCCGTGGGGAAAAAACTGCCCAACTGAGAGATACCAAAAACGCAACAGAAATAAAGTAACTTGCAGTTAGACAGACCCCCAAAGCCTGTCTCCACCCTGTTTCATTTTCCCTAGTCGTGTGACCACAGGCAAACCATGTACAGTCCCGCAGACTCACAGCACGTGTATACCAAATGGAGGAAATACAAGCACACAGCAACGCTTAATGTAAGGAATTTCATAGAGAACATTCAAAAAATCAGTCTTTCTCTTTTTTTGCATTTTACTGCTTATCCCATTTAAACAAGGATGAGTGTGTTGTTTTCTCTTTTGCGTCCCATAACACAAAAGTCACATAAGTCATAAGTGTAAGAGCACTGAGGAGAAAAGTAGAGTTGTAATGGTGTACTTTGATGTTTGTTGACAACTTCCAAGCAGCACCTTCCTTCCCTGAACTGCTTCTCTCTCTCTCTCTTTCTCTGTCTCTCTCTCTTTTCTCTCTCCTTGCTCTCTCTCTCCTTGCTCTCGCTCTCTCTCCTTTCTCTCTCTCTCTTTCTGTCTCCCTCCTGCCCCCCTCTCTTTTTCAATTTGCAGGCCAGCCTGGGAGCACACATTGCTCTACCCAGAAAGTCTCACAGGTGAATAGTAACCCTTTCATACACTCTTAGTTCGCATGTGGTAGCACTAATCCCAACAACCAGCCAAGTTCTGGGGGAAGGGTTCACAGTGAAGTAGATGGCACAGTGGGACCCTAGAAATGCTCTTGTGGATGCTGCTCCCTGTAGCTCTGTGCAGAGAAAAGCCCAAGTCCTTTGCGTTTTAAGGGAAAACCTAATACTCTTTGTCCTCATGGAATAGCCAAGGGGCTACTTCAAACTTGATTTAAGTTCAAAGTTCTTAAAACCAATAAAGCAATCATTGCCACATGAAAAGCCTCTAACCCGATTATAGATAGGTGATTCTTTGTGGGACAAACTTGCGTGTATTAGAAGTGTGGAGATGATGCCTTGTGCCAAGTATACATAGTAACTACAAAGGACAGAAAGAGGGAAAAGAAGGCAGGAATGAATGAAGAACTGGGAATCAGAATCTTCTTTTTTATACCAAAATTTGTATCTACAGAACACTTGTGGATCTTCTAAAATATCCCACATGCAAGATCGGGTGGTTTCCCTTCTTCATCCCTTTTCCAGGTGTCACAGTGCTAGAGGGAATGGCCCTCAACTCCAAATCCCTGGACACTTAGGGGCTCTTTGGATCAACTCAGTGAAGAGCTAGGGAAGTTCATTCACTTTATGACTGGACAGAGCCCAGCTACATTGTCACAGTGTAGATCAAGAGTGTCTCCCAAGGCCTCATGTGCTTGGACAAGGAGCTTCTGGAAGGTGCTTGGATCACAGGAGTGCTGGACTCCTCAGTGGATTAACCCACTAGTATAAACTAAGTGTGCACTTGGAGGGTCTTGCCAGAAGTGACCGATCACTGCAGTGTGACACGGAAGGGTGCGTGTCTTACCCTGGCTCTTCCTTTCCATCTCTACTTCCTGACCACCAAGACGTGAGCAGTTTTCCTCCACCATGCCCTTCCACCATGCCCTTCCTGCCTTGGAGCCAGTCCACTGTGAATTAAAAAATCTGACCCCAAGTAAACCTTTCCTCCTGTAAGTTGTGGGTGTCCGGGTATTGCATTTTGGTGATGAGAAAGTAACCAAGACAGATATGGAGGCCACTGGAGAGTGTCTGCATTTTCTCCCCTCACATGAACATCTCCAATGAAGGTGTGTACCCATGAGTTAGCACACTAGACCAAACTTGAGGTGACCATGTTAACATTGGATGCAGGGTCAACAGTCAGCTCCGTCAGGATACCACTGCACACTTTCGTTCCACAGCCCAGTCTTCTGGCCAGCAAAGATCATAATATTGACTAACCCTAAAAACTGGGGCTCAGCATTCCGTGTTTCAAGGCGCCTTCATTCTGTGTTTCAATAAGCCAGTTGCATATAAAATTTGAAAACCTTTGGTTCCGGAGTGCAAGGTAGGCTCAGGGTAATAGGGGACAAGAAGAAGTGACTCAGGTTGGTTCTGCTCAAGGTCTTTGGGGTTTTATTTCCACATCTGTTTTTGAGGTGTCAAAAGAATATTTTAGAAGGTAACCTTGTTTATGTTGAGACCTCAAGCCATAAAAAAGTTTTAATGAAAATGAGAATTTGGCTTGAACACTGAAACTGATGATCCAGAATAAAAGGATGTCTAAGAAAATGGAACAAAAGCCTTTCTTGTACTGAACAGTTCTTAGCCGACAGTGCCCAGTGTCTGTGTGCTGTGTCAGTACAAGGTTTTGCTCGAACACACACAAACGGGCTGCCTCTGGGAAATCCAACTGGCAGGCAGCAGGGTGTTATTGATGGGCAGTCTTGCCATCTCCTTTTCCGACAGAGACAAGATTAATAATCAGATGGAGTAAAGAATCACTAATGTTCTCTGTAGTTCAGCATTTGAGAGTCTGCTGATAGTATTAGAGATTTCAAAGAAGGTCTCAGTTCTTTTGGATTTTTTGTTTTTCTGAGTTTCTGACGGTATTTCTTTAAACAAAGAGCCTTACATACACAGATGCACGAGTGCACGCATGTGCGCACGCACACACACACACAGAGTAAAATCTGTATAGTACTAGTACAAATGGCATTGTTTTCAACCAACTCCTTCATCTGAGTGCTTCTCATGGAAAACCTACATTATCCTAGGGCTGAGTCCAGGCCTCATCAAAAACATTTATAATATGAACAAAGATGTTGACATTTAAATGTTTGTGACTCTATAGTTTAGTGGCAGTTTATTTTCTTCCTACCCAGTTTGTGTGGCAATCAGGATTTTCACAGTATAGGCTTTTGTTTCTTAAATTTTTGTTTTTGTACAAGTTTATAGCATTATATTATTTTTATAAATAAAAATAAACTTTGCAGAAATATCCTGAGTCTTTGACAAATTTTGAGTATATGCAGAATTTCACCTGGGATATTATTGCTTCAAAGGAAAATAAAGGAATTTAGTTTCCAAAGAACTGAGATGATGATGATCTCTGATTTTAAACTCAGCTTTTTTGCTAGTTGATTTGAGTATTCTGTAATGTTTCTCTTCTTCATTTTCTGAATTCATGTACACTTTATTCTCTCATTTACTCATTGGTTTCCTAATGAAAACTGTGATATACTTAAGGAATCATTTATTTCTTCTGTAACATCTCATTTATATTACTGTTTCCAGAAACCTGACTACTTCAAGCATTGTACAGAGTTGCCCACACATTTGTGCAGAAGGTTTTTAGATTACCATACCAGTATGATGGATAGGAAAGCTCTTCCCTTGGGCTATGAAATAACATCTCTTCTCATTCTAGAAGTAATCTTGCCCTATTAGATCCTTTAATCATAGAACAACTACTCCTTAAAACCCTAGGCTAGGAGTCAGATCTCATTAGATTTTATTTTCACTCTGAAAATGAAGTAGATGCCACAGACTCCCAGCTAGTAGAAATCATATATTACGTGTTTTAAGAGGAGTGAAGAATTTGCGCTAAATTCTTCTTGAACTCACTGGAGGCATAGTAATAGAGTGACATTAGCTCCTCACCATCCTCATCATGAAGACTGAAATGTATCAGATAAAGTCCAGATGTGCACCCTAAAGTGTGGTCAAACTAGAGGTGGATTCAGATTGAGCCGAGCTGGCTTTGAATGTCTGGAGGCTGGCCGGGCCAGAGATTGTCCAAAGTCATGATCCATTTCAGAAGTCTTTGTTCAGGTAGCTATATTTTACTTGACATTGATTATATTTTGAAAGAACCCTAATACTATTGCAATAATATTTGTAAACAACTTAATTTGTGTTGTTTCTAAAGGTGGCTAATTATTTGACTTTTATATTGGTACTTGAAATTAAAGACATAAATCAAGAGTGTACTGAGCCATTTGTTATCAGACACGCTGGAATTTGATTCTGTGTAGATAATGCAAAGTGAAATTTGCCCTGGCCTTGGCCCTTAAGGGGTTTATCTATTGACAATTACAGTTGGGATAAAAGTCTACACTTGTACATTATTTGTACGTAGTACAAATAATTCTAATTAAAGGTTCTTTCCCTTATGTGATCTCTACCTCTTAGCTTTCTTCCACACGCCTTCAAATTTAGGTTCTGAATTTTTCATTTTGTCCTTTGATATTAATGGGCAAGGCATTAATTTCCAAGTGACACTGATTTCCTTACATTTGCAGCATGATTGTGTGTTTTATAGTATAAACACGTTCTCCATATATACAAGAGCAAGAGTACAAAAGAATATTTCTTAAACTTATCGTGTAAGACTAATTTAATTTTATTTTAAAATGAGGAGCGTTGGAATGACGTCAGACAGAAGAATAAGAAGTCCTGGAAAAATTTCCTTTGTGAGAAGCTGAAACTAGTTGAGAGACGCCTGCAGGACAGTTGAACACGAAACCAGCACATTAGAACCAGCGTAGAAGTTTAAGACACTGACATTCAGGCCTGAATCATCACTTTCTGAATAGCATCACGTACTCATCGGGAGGCATCACGGTTCCTGTCTTCCCCCGAGGAGAGGAAGAGTCGGCCCCACATCCAACGCCTGAACTTTCCGGCAGCTGCCCAGAGAGCTGCATTCCACTTTTCCAGGCTCAGCGCCCTCCTGGGACCCCTGAGGCGCCTGTACCTCTGGAGCACAGAAACAGTGGTTTGGGCCGGTGGCTGCCACGGCCCTCTCCCCACCGCAGCAGGAGAACTGGCTCCACTTGTGCCCTGGGCGAGCTGTGCCCGTCGCTGCCGAAGCAGCTGACCTCTGCCCTGCCTGTGTCGGGAGGACTTTTGGGATTTGGCGTAATCCAGTAACCTCGGAGCTACGAGAACAGAGACAGAAATCTTGACTGGAAGCCACCAAATCCATCCCTGCAGCTCACTGCAAAGTGAAGGGATAAAGACATCAGCTCTCAGTGTCTCTTTGGCGAGGTAAAGAGTTGGAATTATGCCCCAAATTACAACTTTTCTAGAGATGCCCCCCACACTGCACTTGTCTTCCTGTCTAGAGTGCTATGAGGACTCAGCGCGCTCCAGCCACTTTGGGGCCAGTGAGAGAAAGACTGCCATGTTGCCTGCCAAGAAACTCTTTGGCATATTCCCCTCCTCCATGCCATCCCAGCCCAAAACAACTAAAATCGCCTTTCCTTGCTGAGGTGAGAAAGAATTGCAGAGAACATCCAATGACCCAGCTCGTCTGGCGCCGCCCCAGGAACTAGCCTCTGTCTCCCTTATCTTGGCTCTCTGACAGGAAGTGGAGTGCTCTGCACATCTGGAGCAACTAGCAACGCAGGAGGTGGAGCCACCTCTCACACAGGCCGAGAGGCAGTGGGAGTCTGGCCCAGCTCCTGGTGAGGGTCACCTGTCCCCTGGGCCAACTGCAGAGGCTGGGAGAGTGGCTGCTGCGTCTACGAGGAGACACGGCACAGAGTTAAAGAAAGTGAAGAAGAGGCAGAAATGGAATCAGAGAAACTTCCAGAAACCAACTCTAATGAAACAGAAATAATATGGAGAATTAAAATAACTATTTTCTCACTGAGGTAAACAGTGAGAACTCACTAACGCAAGAGCATCAGCAACGAGGTAGAGCGTTTAAAGTACCAAATGCAGATCACAGCGACTGAACCGGAGCTTTCACCAGACAGACAGAAAACTGTGTTCACTGATCCTACACTGAATTTCCACAGTAGCCAAGATATAGAAACAACTAAAACGCTCGTTTCCAGGTGAGTGGATAAAGAATATGTGCTACGTATGTAAAGTGGAATTAAATTTAGCCTTTAAAAGTAAGGAAATTTTGCAGTAGGCAACAATTTGAATGAATATTAGGTACATTCAGAAAATGGAATTCCTGATACTTTAAAATTATGACTCAATTTAATACTTGTCCCTTATATTTGATTTACATGACATGTGCACATAGTACTAAGCAATTTAATAAGTGCAAAGTATACAATTCTCAGGTTTTTAATGTGTAATATAAATATTTGAAAAATGCATAAGCTGTCTTGAAACTCACTTCTATTTTTACCATGATTTTTAATGTAGCTTACCTCTGACAATTATCAATAAATTACATTACTTAAATAATAGTTTCACTAATATTCTCATTACTAAATTTTTAATTTCAGAAATACTAGGCTGAAATGGAATTTGAAATGTGTATATCAGTGGAGGTGAACCTATGGTGCATGTGCCACAGTGAGCTGTTTGTATTATTGAAAGCTCTGAAAGGTTCGCCGTGTGTGTGTGTGTGTGTGTGTGTGTGTGTGTCTATGCTGCGGACAGTTACATAAAGTAGGAGCACGTATCATTAGCATAGAGCATACTGAGTCAAAATTTAAAGCGATCTGTTGTGTTGAAACAGAACCACTTTTATATTTAATTCACTGCTTAGCCAACAATTAGAATATCAGGTATGATAAGTAAATGTATGAAAAAGATATAATTTTGATGTTGTTTTCCTACAGAATTCTGGAACGCAGAACACTTAGACTTGTCGAGTCTTTGTTGTGCTGGGTGTATCGTGTCAGAGCTGCGAACTCCAGCAGGATGAGGCATCGCTGTCGGCACAGGGCAGTCATGGAGGATGCCACTCAGCATGTTGATTAGTGTTGATGCCTCAAAAATCCCGAAAGCCACAGTGTGGACAGTCACAAAGGTGGCTACCCATGGACGGATGACCACAGCAGCCCAAGAGGGTTATGCTTTTTTTAGATGATATTTGGAAAGTAGAGACCAGACAAGAATAAGCCGTTTATCTAGGTTATTTTCCTCACTGAAATGTTTAGCTTTAGTTCTTATACTGGTTTATACTAAACCTGTCCCAATATGCTTGCCAGATCCCAGGAGACACTGCTAACCCTCTGGCAGAATCTTCACATCACAAAGCTTAATTTTGCGGATTGCGTCTATAATTTTTTAGTATTTTAACCATAGCTGCCCTGCCTTTCATTTTAAGCTCCTCTATGCATTTATTCCTCCATGAAATTAAATCTGTCTATTTTTAAGCCGTGTGCTAGGGGTAGCTCATGAACAGAGTGCTGAAAATCACAAGTGTTAACTAGATTAGGACAAGGAATTCTAACTCGTGTCATCAAATGTCCTCACGTATCAGCGGTAGAAAGAATCCCAACTAAAATCTATGACAGCCGATTTCATCATAAACCTCTCAAGCAAGAAATCGGCAATCACTGCGGAAATGGCCCCTCAGGAAAGGATTCAACTTTCAAATAACCCTGAAACAATGCGGCCCGGCGGCATTTGCTTTCCAGACAGGAAGGCTGACTGCTCTCTCTGTATCGGGTCCTCTGAAAAGCAAGCCACAGCAAAGCATGAGTGGCAGGAGCCATTTGTGGGAAATGCAGGTTTAAAAAGGTTTTGAACACTAAAGAGCAGACAGTGAGTTCCAGAACCTGCGGGGACGACGCAGGATGGAGTGGGGCAGGCTCATTGGAGCCCAGGGCTCCTCAGCTGCCCCAGGAGAGGAAACGTGCCCCACCATCCGCGCAGTTCAGTACAATGAGTGCTAGTTTGCAGCCCCTCGGGACATAAAAAGAACACAGTGATGAAAGCCTGCTCTTTTTACTTTCAGTTTTCTTTAAAGATTGTCCTTAGACGTGAGGACACCTGGTGGATGCGTATGTCCCAAGAGCCTCCCCCTGCCATTGCATGCGTTGCAGAACCGGGGTCCGAAGGGTCCCCCAAAGCCCACGAGTTAGAGACTCTGTCCCCAGCCAGCGCACCGTGCAGAGGCAGCGCGCCGCACGCGAGGTGGAGCCTGCCCCGGAAGGAGACACCGCTCTCTGCTTCCGGGCCACCGTGGGCGACAGTCTCCCTCCACCGCGTGCGCCTGACGTCACGAGGAGCTGACAGCGCCGCCGCAGACCGCAGCCCGACCACCGCGCCGCCGCGAGCCGGACGCACCGCTGTCCCAACGCTGCCTTCCTCGGGTGCCCTCCGCCGCGCGCATGCGTCACACGCGGGCGTAAAGGGGCTCAAACGCTGCTGTTTCTCTGCACAGCTTCTAGACGGCTACATTCTGAATACGTGTGTGCACGTAATCAGATAATCTCCAGATAATATTTGATATTCGAATCAAGGCAAGGCTTCAGGAATTACAGAAAATCTAACATTTGACTTAAAAGTCACTTTGCCACAGGTCCCTAAAACCGTGCCGGAATTGAGAAATTAAATATATCCTGTATATTTAAACGTGCTAATACACATGTCCCAAAGTAAACAGACAAGAAAACAACCTTTTAGTAGAGGAGACGTCTATGTCCCATTTTCTTAGTGGTGACGTGCTTAGTTAGACACACTTGCTTATTGTTTGGAGGTTTCTGGACTGCACCTTTCACTTCTTTACTTACTTACTTGGTGGTGGTGGTGGTGGTGCCCAGGGTTGACCCAGGGCCTTGTGCACGGTCAGTACCCGCCGTTCCCCTGCACTACATCCCCAGGCCCCGGACTACAATTTTGTAAAGACAACCAAATGTGGGAAATGATGCCAAGGAACAAAGACAGCCACAATGATTGAAATAGATTTAAGAACTCAAAACGATGTTGTATATAGATGGATGAAAGTTTCCATTTACCTCTGCAACTGTGGACCTGGTCAGTCAGAGTGCAGAAAGGCATCGACCAGATACGGAGGACAGAGGAGCCTGAGACCTTAGTCGCAGGCCCAGATTTCCTCATGTCTGGGGATGATGCTACCTTTGTTGCCTCCGCTCTTTCTTCTACAAAATGAGGGGGTTGATCCTGACTGAATCTGTCCCACTGCTCGAGGTCTATAATGTAAATGACAAAGAGCTTGATTCTTCAGGAAACAGGAATTGGGATCATATACTTCCAAAAGCAAAACAAACTCCACTCAAAATGGGTACAATGAGCCAAGGAGGGTAGTACAGAACTCAGGAGGCTGATGCAGGAGGATCCCAGTCAGCTTGAGGCCAGCCTCGTGTGTGTAGTGAGTTCAAGGCCATTCTGAACTGTTTCAGAAACATTGATGAAATGGAAGCAAGTGTGAGTGATTAGAATGGATTAGCCTCAATTATCTGAAAATTTTTATGTCTTTATAATAACTTATTTCTAAAAACAGTGAGCAAATTAGTAGTCACTATATTTCAATGAAAATTTAAAAGAGATTTTACTAATTTAAGACAATTATAAATCATTGATGCTGCTTCACATACTTAATGTCAGATTTTATATTCTCCCAAATTAGCTTATTGAGTGTAATTGGATGGGTACTCTATCGATCTCAATTCGCTCATAAATTTGAACAAAATACTATTGGACTGAAAATGCTAACCAAGAATCCATCTGCAGCAGTAGAATGTGGAAGGTGATAATAAATTTTCTAGAAAGCTGAGTGGGTTATAAAAGAACAGTTTCACTGATGGATTATCTAAATTTAGGTATATTAGGTATGCAGTTTTTATGATAATACTGTATGGTACAATTCAGGAACAGAAATCATTGCCAATTTGAAACCTGTTTTTTATTGGAAAATCCATTGAACAGATGTTCGATCCCAAATAAATCTTATCACTTATAACATATTCCTTATTTTTTTTGCCCGTGTTTACCTGAGGTAAGTTCGAAAGCAGATCGGTGTGGCCTGAAGCTGCCTGGGCTGTGTCTTTGGCCCCACCTGTAACTGGCGTGGTGACTCCACAAATCTATAGGTTGAATTAGAGATTTGAAGCTATGGCTATTAAATTCTTCTGGTCTCTAAAGTAGTATTTGCTTACGAAGCGTACAGAAAGCACGGCTGTGGAAATCATCTAATTTCTTTCTAATGATTAGCATCCACAGTTTTCATCTTAGCTGAATTTGCCCTGTTGCCACCTGTTCACTACTCCTGGTCTCGATTCTTTCTACAACTCCTAACTGAAGCTGTCCTTTGTCCTCTCAGTCCCTCCTCTACTCAAACCCAAGCAGTTCTGTCTGCCTTCTGTGTAAAAGTTCTTTTGTTTCCCATGTCCGTACATATTTCCTTTGCTGTTTTTGTTTTCAGTCTGAGGTACAGAGTTGCAGTAGCAGAGATGCTAGCCTCCAGCTCTTACAGTGACAAAATATTTTGTTCTTAAATATATTTCATGTATAAATGATCGAGCATGGAGTGATTCTTATATTGTGAACATTACTAATTAGAAGATCTGATTTATTCATGTTTCCACTTCATTAACAGTGTTTTGCCTATAAAGAGTGCGTTTGCATGTATGCAGTTCGCGGGTCTGCAAATGTTTGGCTGAAAGCAACATTTTAGTCATATTTACATTACCTGATTTTCTAGAAATAGACTTTGCTAGTTTATAAAAGAGGCTGTAGCTCAAAACTGTGCCTTTGTAATTTTTAAAAATTTTAAGCAGCATTCATGAAAATCTAAGCTTTTATGAGTTTGAAGGATTCTGGTATTGTACTAAGGCAACACACTATTACTAGTACTGTATACTAATGTAACAGATGCTTTGTGATAAAGAAGTTGGTTCGATTTTTTTCATATTTTTCAAGGTAGCCATCATTGCTAACCTATGGACTGAGTGATCACTCCCGTATGTAACCTGACTTGAAATATAATGAGAGTATTGCTTTTTGAAAATATCTTCTATACTATACATTTCCTGTAAATTAATAGAGATTGCTTCAATGTTGGGAACATACAACCACAGGAAAGAAGTCCTGTATCTTTTCAGTTATTAATTCTTTTCAGTGAGTTCATTAGACTTTTCAAATGTGGGGAAGAGATCAGATCTACAATTAACAGAATAGAACAAGAAAAGAAGAAACACAGAAAAGTAGGTAAATATCGGAGAATTTCTAAGGAAGGACAAATCTCTTATACAGATGCTTAAGACTGAATTTTACCAAGCCAGAGAATGAAGATGCAAATAAAGAGAAATGAAAAACACAAATTAATAAATGTTCTTCCCTTTAGAGGGTTTTAATTTAAACTTATTTTTTTTAAACTTCAAAGGAAATTTCCCAGTACATTTTATCAAACTTCTCACCATTCAAATTGGGTAATACACATCACAGGGCACATACTGGTATTCAGTTAGCTGACCATCCACAGTACTTTGACAGGGAGTGGGAGACCCCCAATTTACTTTTAAAAATGTAAAATTGTACGAGATTTGATTTATCCCCAAGGACAACGACCTCTATGGCAAGACTAGGACACGTCCATAGAATCGATGAGCTATTGAAAAATAATGTAACAACTAAACTTGATAATAGAGCTTAACTGATTGACATGAGAAAATATAGTAGGTACGACTGAAAACAAAATCAGCAATAATTCAAAAACAAAGATATCCAATAAAATACAAAATGACTCCTACCATTCTTGTAATAACGGTATGCCAGTAGACACACAGGCGCGGCGCTCCGACCCCCCAGCACCCTGTCCCCAGGGTCCCAGCCTGCTGCCCCACACACCTGCGTGGCTCGGGGGCTGCTCGCGGCCCGCACCTCGAGGGCTCTTTTCCCCCTTAATTTCCTCGCTTAACTCAAGAAAGCAGAGGTTACTTTAAGACATTTATTTTTATGTTAAACTTCCGTTTTGCGTGGTCTGTCTCCCTCCGTGGAGGGTCCTGCCTCTTTACATGGCTCTCTGTGACTTCAGCAGAAATACAGCAAACGCTTATATGGGAGAAAAAGAAACAAGTAACTGCTTCCAGCCGGCTGAGTGTTTCTGTTTTCATATTCAGATCTTTGAACCATTTTGATTTTAAGTTTTTGTGCACCGGGTTCATTGGAACACATTTCAAAGTCATAAATTCATGTTTTACTTACTGTTAATTACTTTTAATTTGACAATTAGCAATAGTAATACTTTATCTGACTCTTGTTTGACTCTGTGTATGCCAACCGTATTGTCTTGAGTGTATGATTAAAAAGATTTTAGAGCCCTCGTCCTATTAAATATATCATAATCCACTTATTTACCTCATATACTAGTACTGTACATGCAAACAAGCTTTTAAAAGTACAAATTGTGGAAAGTGTTATAAAATGACAAATTGAGGTGTCAAAGTTAAGCATCGTTTTTCGAGTACGTAGGACTAAATGCTTTGGAAGCCATTAAATCAGGACAAAAGGTTTGAAAGAAACTCTTAAATGAATGAAATAATCCACTAAGATTAAGTGGCTTAGTGAAGGGACCACGTGGAGTGGTTACCTTCACTGATGTTCTGTTAGGCCCAGTCTCAAAGCACACAAATGATTTTCTCATTTGTCTCATTTTTCTCCCAAGTCTGTACTGATCTTTAGTTATATCTGTAAATTCTCTTCCAAGAATTTTGCATTAACTTACCATTCCTCCAATAGAACAAAGTGATTTTCATGCTGAAAACTACACCTATACAAAGGTATCATTAAAATGAAAATATATTTAAGAAAATATAGTATTTACACAAAATGGGATCCTACTGTGCCATAAAGAAACACAAACAAGTTATTTGTAGAAAAGTGGATGCACTCTGAGACCATAATATCAACTGAAATAAATCAGACTCACAAGCTCAAATATCACAGTTGCTCTTAAGTGAGAAACACAAATTATAAACAAACAACAAAATAAAATATAGATAATATGAAAAAGAGAGATAGATCTTTCCTAAAATGGAAGGAGTTGGAGCGATGAAGGGAACGGGAGGGAGAGGAAACAGAGGGGATAAAAAGGAAAGAAACTGTGTTCTGTACGTGCACTAACGCCACACAAGGCACGTGATCGTGTGTACTGAAAATATGTATTAATGAAAAATATAAAAGAGAAAAAGGAAAACAAGGAAAAGAAAATTTAAAATCTTTTGAATAAAAGTGACATCTCAGCTTGATTCTCATTTATCGGTTTCAGTAAGTTTTGCGATACCATGTTTTTATAGGTTCAGTCCTTTCCTGTGGATCTTATTTACAAATTCAGCATCTCATGGAATTCCTTTATGATCTTTCATCTGTACGTATTTTGCTCAGCTATGCATTGAACACTTTGATTTCATTTTGGATAAGATACAAGTTAAAAATTTCACTTCAAAGACTCCTCTAGAATATTTTGACACAACCTCAATGGTTTTTGGTTATAGTTTTTGGTGCTGTTTATAATTAAAACTTTAGGAATCTTTCTGGAAAGGTAAATTGGGAAAAATAATTATCCAATTCACATTTTTAAAAATTTTAATTTAAATTTAATTTTTTATTGAACCAAGAAGATTTATTGGTACATTTTAGATATACATCACCATCACATTCATCATAGTTAATTTGTACCTATACATGATATATCTTGGTTTTATTTTGTTTATTAATTTATTTTTGAGTCAGGATCCCACTGTGTACTCTAGTCTGGCCTTGAACTCACTATGCAGCCCAGGCTGGCCTTGTGGCAACCCTCCCGCCTCAGCTTCCAGAGTTCTGGGATTACAGATGTGTGCCACTGTGCCCGGCTCCAGTTCAATTTGATCTTTTCTTCTTTCTTTCACAGACCACATTACATTAGTGTTGTTTCTTTGTTGTCTGCTCTTCAGAATCTGGCTATAATTTGGGTATCATCAATGCCTTCCATTGGTATTATCATTTGTTATTGATAATTATGAATGGTGCGTAGAAAACATTTATTGAATATGCTTGAATAAGATAATTGGTATTGCTTTCTGAGTAAATGAATGAATACTGTAGAATCCCTGCAATATTTAGTGACACTTATTCATTCTTTTCATCTATTTACCTTAGGCCCTTTCTTATTTTGCCTCTTGATGAACACTATCACATTTTAAAGTGTAATAATCATTAGACAAAGACTGATAGCAGAAGGAGAAGGAAGCAGAGAGAGACAGCAAGTTATGATGGAAATGCTTAAATTTCTTACAGATTATCTTTAGATTGTATGTTGATATTTCACTTGGAGTTATTAATTTCTGAAGAGGGGTGAAAAATCCTTATTATAATTTCCATAACCAATACTCGATGCACTGGCAGTTAATCCACTCTTTCACTTCACATGGAATTTTTAAATATACATTCCTCAAAGAAAAAAGATCAGACGTGATTGAGTCACTTCACAGGGCACCATCTATGTCATAGACCAAGGAGAAATCCATGTTTAGCAACCGTTTTCTAACAGCACATATTAAATTATTTTCTTTTAGCAGCATTAGTATATTATGACAAGTTTCTGACACACGGAAATAAAATATCTTCATAAGGGTCTCTTCTTTCCCATTTATGTGAAAGAACCATGGGGCCAGCAGCGGACCCTCCAGCAAACATCTCATTAAATTTCATTTCTGCCAATGAAGTGAAATGCAGATTTGATACATTTGATGGAGTCTCTTAAAAGTAGGTCAGATTTGACAATGATAGTGTTAGCTATTTTGTTACATAACACATTAGTATCTTCGAAGTACGTAAACCTAAATATATAGTAAATAATGAAGCATTTTTCTTAAGTTAGTAACAGCCAACATTTAAAGGATCCTTAAAAGTGCCTTACAATAAACACAGCTTGAAGCTACGGGCCTCTTGGGAATGATTATATAATCTTGTCAGCTCATTTTCACTTCCAATCAACACATCGCATAATAGCATTTTCGTACAATTTTCCTAAGACAGTTCCTTAGGAGTTGGGATTTCTCTTCTGCAGACACAGTTTTTACTTAGACTGTTCAGCACGTGTGCACATACCGTGAATTTTTTCAGTCAGTTCTATCTCTACAGTGCTCTTAATTAATGTGCAGAAGCGAGATTTAATTAAAAGGGTGCCACACGAGTGTACATTGGACCTGAGCGATTTGGGAGTGGGACTGTTCTCGACGTGCGTTTCAAGTTTATAATTAAGCAGAATAGCCGTGGATGGAAAAATGATTTAGTGTCCTTAGGTAAACACCCACATTTTTAAACAAATGTGTCATTTGCATATCTAGGTGATTTGCATTTGCAGAGCAGGCCTCTGGAGTCCTGTGGACGGAATCTGAATTCAGGCAAACGGGCAGGCAAAAAACACAAGGCAGCAACGCGTACAACTAAAGAAAGAGCAGCTGAATACCGTCCACACAGTGTCCAATTTACAGAGATCTACCAGTAGTCAGGCCAGCAGCTGCACATGTATCAGTACGCTCCAAGGAGAGCCAGCTCGGCAGTAATGGGAGGGGTCAATGAAGGGAAGTGGAACCAAAGGAAATAATTACATTTGTGGATTTCAGAATTATTATTTGATTGGAATATAAATTAATAGGTCTCCCAGAAGAGGTAGGGTTTTATTAGTTCATATGATCAAATACATACATATACATATACATATACATATACATATACATATACATATACATGAGAAGTGTAATGTTTGAACTAGCATTTTTTCTTTAGGTTTCAATTAAACATGACCCTAACATAAAATCGACAACCAAGGAATGAAATCATATTTCAGATCATGATCAAACAACATGCAGTATGTGCATAATTAATCAGGCATTAAATATTCAATATAATTAGTCCAAAAATAAAGCCACTAGTAGAGAACTTTAACATAATATGTAATTATTAACTTATATTCATAGAAAATAGCTGTTTAGTTAATGTTATACTCTTTAAAGTTACTCTTTAAGATCTTTTCTCTAGTAACTAACAGCTTTTCTACTTTTACAAGATTGCTTACATGCTATCATTAAAAGTATGTCCAGTAATAGTCCAATCAACATGATACCTTTCCAGAATTACTTCTATTATGGGCTCAAATTAGAAACTCAAATGGAAAGGTTTTCGATGGTTCTTTCCTTCCTGCCTCCTTCCTCCTTCCAGCAGCCCCCACTCCTGTCTGGATGGACAGCCCTCTCTGTCTCTGGGTAAGTCTTGATCATACTGAAGCTAGTTTTACGTATTTACTTGTAACCTGGGAGTGCGCACGAAGCACCAGTGTTTCTCTCTCCCAGCATCGTCCGAACTGAAAGCCTCATCTTAAAACTACTTAACTAGACGGGTTGGGGATTTAAAACTACTTAACTAGAGACTGTCTGGATGTGATTAATCACATTGTCCTCCAGGTTTTGGCTTAAAATTAAAAGCATATTCCCCCCAAACGGTGAAATTTAGTTAAAAATTAGTCTGCATGGCAATAACTTTTTCTGAGGAGAAACTGATAGGATGCCGTGACCAGCACACACAATGGCATTCACGTGGCAGATTAAATGATGAGATTCAGCTCTTAGGCTGCCACTCACTGCTGAGAGTCGGGGCTGAGGAGAAAGGCGCTCACCATTGCTTACGAGTTTGGTATCTAGGGGAACAGGCAGAGACTAATTATTACTCTCTTAAAGGCAAAATAATTGTAAAAATTGAGATAAATAACAAAAAAAAATTGAGATGAATGAAAATTTCTTCTTAAATAGGTAGTCAGTGATTTTTTCATTCATCATTAGGGTATATTATCATTTATTTTAAAATCCCAACATGTTTGATATTCTTATAAACAAAATGTTTCTTACTGGGTGCATATTGCTTGTTTTAACAATCTTAGAAATATTTTTTGGAAAGATATGTAGTACCTTCTTTAGGTTTAGAGCATCACGAATATATTTCATTAGCTTTCCTACATTTGTAAATTTTATTATCTATCATTTGACGAGTTAATAAATACCATTTGGAAATTTCTTTTTTTCTCTATGTGGTAGAGCTTAAGGAATTTACTAATACACATGGATACCTGTACATAAAATTAAGGAACTTATTTCTAGAATGGTTTTGTTTTGTGATAGGACAAAACTGACCTTGGTCATTGCATTTTTTCTCAATGTTAAAATTTAGCTTTTGCTATTCAGCATAATAGTTATAAATAGCTCATTTAAAATTTAGCAAAGCTGTTGGCAGTGCTTGCTAATCCTTGGAAAGAAAAACAACTCTTGGTTTAATTATCATGACCACTCTGTTCTGTATATTTATTGGGATAACTGACAAAGTACTTATTGGAAAAATGAATAATCGATGCCATTAAATAATATTTTAATTATTTACTGTTACATATTTACATATAATGGAATAATTTTAATCTTGTTTCCATCTCCTTCTCCCATAGAACCTTGCAGTTGTCTCTCCATCTGCTACACTTCTCGGCTCCATCCCCAGCTATGGCTTGGAATCCACCCAGAAAGACGAAAATCAGAACGGCCTCTCGTGCATTCATAGAAGCAAGTGAATGCATTTATTGGAAACAAAAAATAAAGAAAATTTTAAATTTAACCAGAACTATGCCTATGAACATCACTGTGAGATGGTAAGTTTTTATTTCATTCAACAGCAACTCATACCATCCTGACCGTTTTCATCCTCCCTGGTGCTCAGTGAATGCGTCCCACTCTAACCGAGGGCCACTGGTGGTGGCTGCACATATAATTGCCTATTTTCTTGTGTCCTCACCTTCCTTTAAATATGGAATTCCACCCATAAACTTATCTAACTACTCAAAAATAATATGTAAATTTAGCAAAGCAATAAGTTAACTTTGACATAGAAAGATCAATTATGAAAGTCATATAGATTTTAGAATAAATGCCAGGGCACTTTTACTAGAGAAATTGAAAATTGAGAGAGTGCCTTGTGAAATAATATGTATAATCCAACTCGAGGAACTGAATATTCACTTCACAAACCTGGCAGTTTCTCTATCAGACTCTTCAACCTCTCCCAACACTTGAATAGGCACCACAAAATTAATATGCCCAAATTGAGCTTCTAATACCCTTTTCAAAAAGAAGCCTATTTCTTCCATAACATTTGACATTGCAGAAAATGAAAACTTCCTTCTTCAGGTACCCAGACTCCTCTCCCCTTCCCCATCTGCTCCATCAGCACATTCTAGCCATGTTCTCTGCAGAATCGGCCCAACACAGGTCTCTCCTTACAGCTGCAGCCCACCAGCTGCCCCTACTGCCCTCTGTCTCGTGCAAGCCTCCCCACCTTTCTTCCCTGCTTTTCGCTTGCCCCAGACAGCAGCTGCAGCAGCTCGAGGGATCCCTCTACAGCATAAAAGCCATTGCTAACTCCTCTTCATTAACGCCAGGGATCTCAGTGAATTCAGTTAGCTAAGACCCTCTATTGGCCACCAAGACCCAAATGGTCACTCTGAATTCACTCCGTGGACACCCTGCTTCTCACCCACTCTCTTCCCTCCTCACCTGCCTCTTGATTCTATGATCCCCCAGTGCCGTTTGTCTTCAGTCTTTTCCACAGCTCCCTCAGTGCCAAAGATGCTGGCTGCATGGGCACCTGGCTGAGTCCCTTGCTCCTTTCAACCTTGGCTCAAATCTCGGCCCCTCTCCATCATTTTCCACTGTATTTTGTAGCATAAACAGACTTTGTCTTGCTCTTCCTTTTTATCTTTTTTTCTGTATTACTTAGTTAACATAAAAATTCCCTAAAGAAAGGATGTTATTTTTCTCCATTCACTTCTGTAAGTCTCGTTCCTACAAATTTCCTTGAACACTGCTGGTGATCCAGAAATACATGTTGAGTAAATAAATGACTTCATATTTAAATGGCATTAAAGTAGCTTTTAGGTAAGCAATTCAAGGAAATGAAGAGCGTTCCTTAATCTGCTTTGCATTCCTGTTATTCTCACAAAAATTAAGCAGAGAAAACTTACTATAAATATATTTGCTGATATAACAGTTTTATGTATTCTTGATAGCTATGTAGACATTATGGAAAGAGATGGAGGAAAGAAGGAGGATTTGATCACTGTAAAAGATGTAGGGGCTGTAAAAGAATTTAGCTCAGTGGTTTAGAGTGCTTGCCTAGCAAGCACGAAGCCCTGAATTCAATCCCTGGCACAAAAAAAAAAAAAAAAAAAAAAAAAAAAAAAAAAAAAAAAAAAAAAAAAAAAAAAA
>PVJO010006606.1:0-60184 GCA_004026905.1 Hystrix cristata | reverse complement strand
GGATGGGTTATATGCATTTAGCTCTATGACTTTTTAAGAGCTGGACTGTCTTGAATAAAAATGTTGTGATTGACTATTATTCCTCTGCATACCTGCATAGCATTTGGTAATTTCCTCATAAGAGTTTAAGTGTTGGAAATATATTTTCAAATAAGTTTTCTAGCATATAAAGTGCTATTTTGATCATTTGGGAGGCATTTAAATAGTGGGAGAAATTTTAATTATGGGTAGTCTAGTATTAAAAGTTGAGAAGAAATCAGTAATATTTTTGTTAGAATTGTAAAATTAACTGAGATACATAATGGGACTAAGAAAATACGATTTATAACTTAATATCTTGTATGATATGATATTTAATCCACAGAAACAAAGTAGCCTTTGCATGGTTCAGTCTTTTTCAAAAAGTTGACCAGACTGAGGTTAGGGCTGCTGTGAGGTTTGTTTCTATTTCTATGGCCCCCAGTTTTGCCACTTTTCCTCAGGACGGGAATTCTTACTCATCGAACACCTTGTGGACTGATATGCAGGACTTTTTACTAAAACCTAAGCAAATGGTGACATGAAATCCTTTGTAATAGTCTGCCAAGTGTGAAATACGTTGTGTAATAAAGAGAAAAATGAGACTATAGAGGAGGCTATATATTCATTTTCTCTTGCATGAAGACACTAGATTGCTAGGCTAAAACAATAAAGGTGACTCCTACTATGGAGAAAGGGTTGATGCTTTTGGGAGCAGGGGCGGGCAGAGACGTGTCCGTGGACATGGATTTTTTTCATTTTCTCTTATCAGCTGGAGCATACTAATACCTTATTTTTGTTCAGTAATTTGCATGGTCAGGGGATTCTTTAGGTCTTCCAACACCTTTTTAGAGAGTTTTGTGAAGAAAAAATTTAATTTTGTAGAAATACTACAAAGTAACTTGACTTCTATATTTGCATTCTATCACAAATTTGCTACATTCTCCTAGAAACTATATGGTGTGTGACATCACATCAGTTGAATGTGTAGGAGCAAGTGTGCAGACACAGATCTGAAAAACCAACCGTGCTCTGTTAAGCCAGGAACTAATGAGACTTGCACAATTGTGAACCTGACACTGCTTTTCATAACATTTGTCTTTGTTTTGGTAAACAGTTATTTTTCACAAAGTATATACTACTTATGTAATACTGCGATGACTTGGTCATTGCATTTTTTTTAAAGAAAGAAAAGGAAAGAAAGGGGAGAGAAGAAGGAAAGAAGAAAGGAAGGAAGGAAAGAAAGAAAGAAAATAAAGAAAAGAAAAATGTTTTTCTTCTTTTTATTTTTAATAGAAAATACTATATATACACGGAATACTATATGATGTTTGTTGTATGTTTACATAACAGAATAATTAAAGCAGGCTAATCAACATATTTGTCACTTCACATACAATTTTTATAGTGAGAACTTTAAAATTTACTCCTTAGCAATTTGAAATATGCATACATTATTATTAACTATGATCACCATGCTCTCAGTAGGTCACTAAAATTTGCCCCTAACAGAATCTTTGTATCCTTTGATTAGTATGTTTATTTTCCTCATTCTTTCTGTTACCCCGTCCTCAGTCTCACATAACCACCATCTACTATCTACTCGTATATGAGTTTTTTTTTAGATTCCATGTAGAAATGAGATTATGAAATTTCTATTTTTCTGTGCCTACTTTCTTAGTATTACTATAGATTTATTGAGTTTATCGCTATGATTTAATTTCCTTCTTTTAAAAGGCTGAATAGCATTCTAATGTGTATATACACTACACTATTTTTCCATCCCTATTTATTGCCGAGCACTTAGGTGGCTTCCATATCTTAGCTATTTTGAAACATTTGACAATGTACAGGGGAGTGCAGCTATCTCTTTGATTTCAATTAGATCTGCATTGATTTTAATTTATTTGGATCTATAGCCAGAGGTGAGATAGATGGATCATACAAACACTGTCTTTTAGTTTTTTGAGGAACTTCAGTATTGTTTTCCACGATAGCTGCACTAATTTATATTTCCACCAGCAACACACAAGGCTCCTTTTAATTCAGTTGTCACAAACACTTATTTTTCATCTTTCTGATAATAATTATCCCAACAGGCTTGACGTGATATCTTTAAAAGGTTTTGATTTGTATTTCCTTAATAATTCGTGATATTGAGGGTTAAAAAAAATTTGTTCGCTATTCATATCCGTGTGTGTGTGAAAATTTCGATCATGTCCTTTGCTCAGTATTGACCAGAGTTGTTTTTACAGTATTGAGTTGAGCTCCTTATGCTACATCCTGTGCACGTTATGTCCGTATCGCATGTGTGGCTTGCATATGCTTTCTAAAGTCTGTGTATTTCTTCACTCGCACTTGTTTGCTCTGCTATGCAGAATTTCTTTTTTTATTTGATGCAGTTCTATTGGTCTATTTTTCATTTGTGGCCTGTCTCGTGGAGTCATACTCCAGGAAATATTATCAAGACCAGTGTCCTAGAGGTTTCCCATTTTTTTCTAGTAGTAATTTTATAGCTTCAATTCTTAGGTTAAGTCTTCACTTCATTTTGATGCAATTTCTGTATACGATGTGAGAGAGGATCCAATTAATATTTTTGCATGTAAATATTCAGTTCTCCCAACACAATTTATTGAACAGAATTTTTCATCACCATGAGTTATTGGTAGGTTGGTGATAGAAATCATTTGACCATAAATGTGTGGCTTTACTTCTAGATATTGCATTCAGTTCCATTCCTTGATGCACAGATTATTACATCAGTACCGTGCTGTTTTGATTCCTTTGTACTATATTTTATACTCAGGAAGCACGTTTCCTCCAGCTTTGCCTTTTTTTGCTCCAGATTTCCTTGATTGTTCTAGATCTTTTGCGGTTGTGTATAAATTTTAATATTTTTTTCTGTTTCTGTGGAAATACTGTATTAAATCTGTGTAATTTAGATAATATAGAGATTTTAGCTATAATAATGCTTCCAATCCATGAACATGGGATATCTTTGAATAATAGTTATGCTGTATTTTCAGAATTCATTTCTTGTACAATAAAATATTGAAGAAATTTGTACACTCAGTAATTTGAAGGATGTAAAGGGACCTTGAGTTCAAGGAGTTTGAGATCAGCTGCTTTCTGGTCAAAGAAATCCTTAACAACAAAACAAAACAAAACAAAAAAATCCCCCCACATATATAGTTTTATCTGTGTCACTATTGCTGTTAGCACAGTTTCAACTACCTGTATAAATTATAATATTTATCCCAGGTAGTTGACCAAGCTGAGACATCGATAATTCAAAACTGTGTACCGTCTAAGAGTTTTAGCATACTATCAAACATTGATAAATTCCCTAGTATCACTTGCCAAAGCAACTTTAATTATATAAAATTAGTGTCTTAAAATGTTTCCAATCTTGCTTTTACTAAAAGAACAATTTTCTTAGTCCAGCACATTTAGAGGATCAGAATTTCAATTACCTTATTTTCTGGTAATTTAGGAAATATTCTGCTTCATTAAGTACTTAATTACCTTTATAAACAAATCAGAATAGATCTTATTTAGGAGATACTGTGATCAAATGTATTAATACTCTCTGAGAGTAAGAAAATACTTCACATGAGAGTTAGAGATCTTCCTGAATTACAAACACATAGATACACTAACTATACCTTACAGCTTTGGTTCTATAATTTTAGCAATGAGTCAGGAATAAAAGTAGAAACACAGACATCTACTCAGATTTCAAAGATGGTTTCTCTCTCTCCAAAGAAACTTTTTAATTGATTTTAGTATAAAACAGACAGAAAGATGAACAAATGCAAAGGACTTATAAACTGGTTCTCAGCTGCTTTTCTCTAGCAGATCAAGGATCAGCATCATCCATCTACAGAAATCACAACAGCCTCAGACCATAAAGCCAAATTCTCAGTCACTGCTGTCATGGAGGAGAAAAACTTACCTCCCATGTATGAACCAAAAAAAATACACCAAAACATCACATAAAATCAGTAAAAAGAAAAAGCAATAGCCAATGAAACAGAGTGTTATAAAATTAATTTCCACTGTGGGAATGAACAAAAATATTCCTAACCTCATGTTATGTTTTGGACATCTCCCATGAATAAACTTCAAAACTATTAAAATACTAGTAGAGAAACACCATAACTCTCATAAAAATATAAATGGTCTATGTGTTTAAAACTTTATTTTTCCCATTAAAGGGAGCTTGGGATGATGGAAATACCTGTTCAAAGGAGAATCCACAAAAATGCACATGTATAGAGATGATCATAAATGCATTCCACAGAGAAAATACTGATTTTTGCTACTGTCTAAATATTTTTTTTTCTAGACACAAGATCTTTTAAAAGGGGAATTCCAGATTTATTAATCGCCTTGCATCTGGAAATTGGGTATGAAACTGAATCCCTCTTAAGCAATTCAAGTCCACATTGTGCTTCTTAGACCTCAGAACCTGTCATCTGTGTAATGCGTGTAGATCTTTGAGGGCCATCTGGTCAACCTCACTGTGGCTCAGCCCATTGCCCCCTTCATGCTGGAGGCTGAACACTTGCTGCTCCTTCCCACCTCTCCTCCTCTGGATCCTTTTGTTTCCATCAAAATCAGGAGTCCGATAGCTTTGAAAAGCCTTCTCCTGTCACTTCCAGGCTCTCATGGAAAGACGCCACACAATTTCAGAAGAATGGTGTTCATCCTGTCTCACATGTATCTATCATAATAGGTCATATAGACAGATTTCTGCTTCAATTTTTCCTATTTGTTCCTATTATATTACTTATTACCTGGTTCAGGTTCTTCAGTCCATTTATATAGGACATCTAGTGTTGCTGATTCCTAATCCTGGACTTCTTTCTGACTGACTAACCCAAGTTTTTCCTGGTCCTTGAATTATTAAGGTCAATCTGTCTAACCTTCACTGTATGTCTTATTGGAGATTCCATGTTATTTATTTTTCTTATTACTGCTATTTAAAATTATCTCATTCCTTTTCTAATGATTTTATTTTATTGCTGCTATTACTGTCTTGTTTCATTTAGACACTTTTCCTGTTTCATGGGAATATGGAGTATTAATTTCTTTGCACATTAAGAATTAGCATTTCAAAATTATATCATTATACCTCCACTTAGATTTCTTTCAAAATGGTTGTTTCCAGAATGTTATTCTTACTTATTTTTCATTTTTTCAGCTAAGTGAAAATATCACCAAACCTTTTAAATTATTCAGATAGAAATATATCATGTAAATAAGGTCCTATTAATTTATATTTACATAAATATAATTGTTAAATGAACTTATTCATTGATACTTCCTGTATCTAACCTTACAGAGTTGCATATTACCATTGTTTCTGTCTTCAAGGATATTTTAGGATGCCTTTGCAACTTGCTGTTTCCTTCAAATTTATAATGTTTAATTTCTGTGTTGTAAACACAGAACTCAGAAATATGAGTCATTTAGTCGTACAATACCAAGTGGTACTAGAAACCAGGTTCTTTTGATTCCCAAATAAATATGGAAGGAATAAATAATTAAAAACTCAAACTTTTGTTTGTGGAAAACACACAACAGTACATATATATATTTAAATTTTCTTTTATTGTGTATATATATCTAACTTTAAATTTTCTTCTATTTTGAAATCTTTGTTGTGAAATCTTATATGAAAACATTCATATCGTGTATTTATAGAAGAAGAATAATGACATAATAACAGATATTCTCACTACACACCTACAAGTAGAATTTTACAGCTGGGTGTCCTGGTGCACACCTGTAATCCCAGCACTCAGGAGGCTGAAGCAGGCAAGGACAAGTTCGAGGCTAGCCTGGGAAACAATGTGCCTGCATCTTCAAAACCACAGAAAGAGAAGAGAAAGAGTTTCATCTGTATGTTGGCAAGTCCTTGCCAGTATCTATTTGTCAACTATTTCTCACTTCCGTTATTTTTGTTGTTGCTGTTTAATTATGACTTCATCGTTGAAGAAAGATGCCATAGTGTTTTTAAAGGATTAGACTGTAGATCAAAAGGATTGTTTTTTAGTCTCTTGAAAGATAAAAGTCTGCTATATGGAAAATATATTGATTCAAAATACTGATCAAAATCAAGACTACTGGGGGGGTGATTCAAATTCAGACTTGGAAAGGAATCATACAAGAATATGGGTAGAAAGTGTAGGAAAAAAAATTCTACTCAGAAGCTGAGTTTGCTGAAAATAATGTTTCCAAGTTCAGAAGAAAAAATTGTGTGTGGAGAAAAAAACTGAAAATATGAATGAAATTTGGGAATTCAGTAAAGTGGGTGAAGTTTATAATAATAAATACCAACTGAGAAATTATTTAATATTTGTACTCCAAAATATTCCTTATGCACATAAAAAATTTTTACTCAATTTGTTAATAGCTTATTTTAATTCCGTTTATTACTTCATTAATTTCTTTTATTACTTCTACCATAAAATCATCTCTGGAGTGTAAAGTAGAGAATAATTATTTATTTATGAGTAAATAGTTCTTATTTTGTTTCAGTTAATGGAAACCATTATCATTCAGTTTTATTTTTTGTCAACTTGCGTTTTACACAGAATATTTTTAAAGAAATCTAACTAGTGTAATTTATTATTAGTGATATTCACAAGGTGAAATTGGGAGTGTTTAGTGTTAATTATTGTTTCTGGAAGTTGCAAAAAATGTATATTTTCATTAACCAGAAATATGTTGCACATTATTATGCTGAGGAAAATATTTTATGACTATAAGTCTTCAAGTAAGAAAATGTAGAACAAGTATTTTTGTAATTGGACTTGTGAATATTGTTACTAATTCGTGAGGAAAGATGAGTCTTTTGAACGCAAATGAGGTAAACAGCTGTTATTGATCATCTTTGTTGGGCATGTCTTCTTCAAATGGTGCGAAAGGAAGGATCATTCCTTTCCCCATGGCACCAATAGTTTGTATCCAACATCCTAAAATGTATGAATCCATCTTTGCACAGGTAAATGGAAATGTGTTAATCCCCTAAACAAATGGAAAGACTCTGAAATCACACTAAAGTGTTTTATTATTCTTGTTTTAAATTGTTTAAATTTATTTGATAGGAAAAAAAAGAAAAATAAAGTTCTGCCTAGATAACGTTTTCCTTGTGTCCCACATTTCAGAATTCTTTGAGTTAGAAGAATTAAATACCACTTTGAGCCTAGAGAAGGGAGTAGTCTTTGCTTTGGGCAGAAGCCTAGTGTAAATTACATTTGTCATTACTGAGGAAGTTTGACATATTTGTGCTCGAGGAATCATGATATTTAAAAAGCAGATCACTTTTTTCCCCTTACCATTCAGCATGACATTAATTTAATTAGAACATTCAATTTAGGTATCCGATGAATGTCAATGTATATTAAATATGAGGGTAAAATTTTGAAAGCTTGATGAACCCTTGGGGTTTATTTGAATAATGAAGTGTGTACGTGTCCCATACACGAGAGCGCAGGGATCTCACTCTGCTCTCTGATCACGTGCTTTTCTTGAAAGTGATGATAAACTCCCTGCCGGCTTTTAATGTGTTCACGGTCTGTCTTTTGAGGAGTGACACTTCTGTAGCTCACAGCTGGTCCCGCATAATGTATTCTGAGTGCCGTGTTGAAAACCGTGTGACACTCGGTCCTCCTTTGCCTCCTACCCTCAGATCTATTCGTGCCGGGTGCTTAGATTCCCGCCAGTAGAAACCAGCAAGTCCCGCAAACCATGGTGTATATTCATCTTCTCGTAAGGAAACACTCGGGAAGGAGCAGACAGGACACAGCTCTCTCCTGACTCTGGGGGCGCTGCGGGGTGGTCGAGGCCCCTGAGGAGCACAGTCCCCCGGTGAGACAGTGAGGTCCTGAAAGCCTTTCCCGCCTGAGACGGTGGCGCCCTCAGATGCTGGTGGGGGTGCCAGTGGGAAGGTGAGATTTCATTCTCAGCAAGATCCCTGAGACATCAGGGCTTCCAACAACAGCTGTGCGTGTTTCCAAAAGGTCCATTTTATGGGGACAGGTTCCAATCCCTGCTTACCTTGTCCTTCCTTCAACACAAGATGAGCAGCAAATCTGTCTCCAGTTGGTCCTCAGATCCATGGTGGACGGCGTCCCAGGAGGGCCACGTAAAGAAAGAGGGGACCTCAACTCACGGCCCGCCCGGCTCTCTGGAACAGGTTCTTGACTCTGCACAGGTAGTAATCAATACTGGCTGCCCCGGGAGCAGCACAGGCAGGTATTAAGCAGACTCAAAGTGCACACTCAGAAAGGAGTGCGGTGCTCCAGGAGGAGGGCCCTGGCGGGCTGCGCTTGCGGGTGTTTGTGTGGGGCTGGCGTACCCTTAGAAGAGGGGATCGTGAATGCCGATATATCTGAGTCTTCATTTACCTAGTGTCTGTTTCCTTAAGGTCAAGTTGCTCATTAGTGAGTTAAAACTGGCCTTATCAATTAGTTTAAGTGGAGTTTCATATATGGCACCTAATTCATAGTATTGTTTCTTGCAGAGTCAAAGTTTGGAACTCATGAATTTGAAGTACTGGAACTAAAACACAGGCCACAGTTATGAACTTACTGTACCATTAACACTTAGGAATTCAGGAGTAAAAAGCCTGAAAAACATAAAAACAAGCCAAAGGGTGAAAAATGCTTTGTAAACCTGGCTAAATTTGACTGAAGCTAGTTTCCTTAAAAGTACAGTTCTGAAGCTGTGATTTCCCTGTCCCCCTTCTATCTGCTTTAATTTCCTCTATCCCACCTAAAGGGCTGAATCAACAACGTGTCTAAAATGTTCAGAAAGAGACTCCACGTGCTGGCAGGCAGGTGCAGGCTCTTCCCCGTCGCTGCCCCGGGAACAGCTCAGTGTGTTGGGGTTTGTGTCCAGATGTCTTCCCAGACCCTCCCGTGCTCAGAGACTCGGCCCTGGACGATGGGGGTGTGACACTCATCCACAGATCGGCCGCTGATGAATGCGTCGCTAAACACACAGGGAGGTGAGGCCAGTTGGAGGAGGGGACTCCCTGGGGCGTGGCCTGGAAGGTCTCTCTCCCTCCTCCTCTCCTGTCCCCTCGCTGCTTCCTGCTGCTTGCCCTGAGCAGAACTCCTCTTGGATGCCCTCTGCCGGGCTGCCTTGCCCTGGAGCCTGCTGACTATGGACTGAGCCCCTACAAACTGTGAGAAAATAAGCCTTTCCTTTGTAATTTGTGGGTGTTGGGAGGTGTGCTCACCTGCACACACATAACTAAGCCACAGTATAGAAAGTATTTAGGTAGCGTTTATGTTGTTTTAGGAATTATATGTAATCTAGATGTGATTCAAAGTATATGGCATGATGTGTGTAATTTACATATGAATACTACTCCGTTTCACAGGATGGACTTAGATATTGGCAAACTTCAGTATCTATTGGGGGGTCCTAGAGATAATTATCCCAAACATGTAGGTACCAAAGAATGACTGTATTTAAGGTTACAACTTTTCCAACATCACATTCATGGTATAGGTTTAATCCTCAATTACATCTACTCTTGAAGCTACATCAGCTAAGGATCATTCCAAAATTGTCAAAGAGGCTTCCTAATCTTATAAAATTGAGTGTATTGAATTTGTGGATTTATTATATGAATTTATATTGTGTTGTATATGCTCTCCAGAAACATAATTGGTACAGTGACATCAATGCCACATGTCTAAGTGCCACAAGTAAAGCATTACCCTCCATCTCTACTCTGCCCTGTGCTACTGTGGTTAGTATTTTGTGTAAGCATGGAATAATTGTCAAGGATTCTGCCATGTCTTTCTCCAGCAAGAAGGTGATTTGTGATTTAATCAATTATTTGACCTATCAAATTCCAGAATCCTGCTTTAGAAAACTTCCTGGACTCACTCATAGTAGTAATTACTCCATCAGTCTAAATCCCAGAAACAAATAGTTGCCTTAATCAAAGTGGAAATGAAAGAAAGTTTAACAAAGATATTATATACACAGGGGTGTGCAGGATTAAGAAACCTAATAGGGGAAGATTATACACCTGTTAAATAGCAGAATGTGAATACTTTTTATTCAGAGGGTTTATCAAGGAAGAGAAGGTTGGAAGTAGAACCTGGGGAGGGTTTTGAATCTGGGAGAGGATGCCTCCCAAGAGCCATGGGCACGGGTAGAAAATCGATGCCACTATTCAACCGCAGATGGGAGGAGAGATCCTCAAGAGAATAATTCCCCCACATTTGCTTCCATTTCACCAATCTCCTTCCAGAATTTTACATTATCAAGTACAGCTAAGAAGGCATTCCAACTAAGACAGTAAAGCATTCACCTCATAAAGCATAGAGGATTTAGCTTAGTGGTAGAGCATTTGCCTAACAAGTGTAAGGCCCTGAGTTTGATCCTCAACACCTCCTACAAAAGAAAGAATAAAGAAAGAAAGAAAGAAAGAAAGAAAGAAAGAAAGAAAGAAAGAAAGAAAGAAAGAAAGAAGCAACAAAGAAATGCAAAATATCTCCAAAGTGGAAAATAAAGAACAAACATCTCACTTTCCTGTCAGACTCCATTCATTAGGAATAATAATTTTAGTTTTGTTGAAATGTTTTGCTTGTAGTTTATAAGATTGGTAACTGCTATGCTCTCAAACATAATTGCAAGCATTTCTGTTTTCTCAAATATTAGCATGTCCGTACATTAAGTGCTCTTGTCTGTAATTTCATCTTGGTCATGTCCATAAGACTGTGTTTCTGCTTTGTTTCTACCCATTCTGTTCCTTTGCCTGGAACTGTGGGCCTCACAACCCCTCACCCCGACCTGCATCCATAAAACAGAATTCACCACTGCACCCTGAATTACTCATTCTTAAGGCAGAGTGTTTTGTTTTGTTTTGTTTTGTTTTGTTTTGTTTGGTCAACATAATGTATGCAAGGTCAGTTGAATATGGTTGTCTGTAACTGGAGGTTCTAAAAACAAAAGCAAACAGAACCCGTCTAAACGGGAACCCATCAGCAACCCCTGCATCCCGCCTGCCCCACCTGTGCAACTCCACACTGAAGGCGTGTGTCCTACTGCCAGCCTCAGGGACCATTGTCATGCAGGACTTCTTTCTGTCATGAGCTTCAGCCACTTCTGGTTAGTCTCAACACTTGTCTCTTTGGCTTCTAAATACTTTTGAGCTCCCCTTAGTTTCTGATTCACTACTGCCAGCTAAAATTTTACCTTTCTTAATTTACAGCTGTATTTCTTTTAATATTTGTATTAGTACATGCTTGAGAGACATAATGATTATATTCATTGCTGTTATTTGGTATCTGCACATAACACAACTTCATTCTTGTTACTTCCCCCCACCCACCTCCCTCCATCTCTTGGTTCTCTTACTTTTTGTAAAAGATCTATCTCCTTATTTACCACCATGTATCTTTTTATTTTGCTGTTCAATTTATCTATATTTTGGGTTTCTTGTATGAGAGAAATCATGTGCTATTTAAGCTTGTGTGTTTATTTAATTTAACATTATGGTCTCAAAGTGCATCTATTTTCCTACAGATGACTCACGTTTATCCTTCTTCATGGTGGAGTAGTACTCCGTTGTAACAGCTTCCTGCAATAGCTTCGTCATCTAGCCCACAACACGTACTGCCTAATTCCTTCCTGCCAGAGTGATTTCTAAATGATTTGTGCAAAACACAATCTTGTCATAACACTATCTTTCTGAAAATCAGTGGTTTTCCATGACCGTTCATGTGTTGGTGCACAGTGACTTACATGATCAGTTCCATGCCAATGAACAGAGCTGCTCATGTCATTGTCCTTTCATACATGACTAACGATTCAGCAGAGTTTGTGGACCAACAGATAACTCTGTGTCTTCACTACTGAATGCTACTTCAGACTATTCTTCTAGTCCTCCTTTCCAGGGGCCATCGCAAACTCTCAAGACGGGGTGGTTTCAACAGCAGAAAGGTATTTTCTCACAACTCTGGAGTCTGCTAGTGCCAGACCAAGGTGCTAGCAGACTTAATTATGGGAAAATTCTCTCTCTCAGACAGCCACTTTCCTCACATGGTGTCCACACACAATCTCTTCTTCAAGAACATGGAGCGAGACTCTATAGTGACTTCCTCTTCCAGGGACATTAAACCTGTCAGATTAGTGATGCCCTTAAAACTTCATTAACTCTAATTTCTTTCCTAAATGTGGTCACACTGTGCATCCAGGTTTTAACACATGAATTAAAGGACACAATTTAGTCTACAGTATCTTCTCAGCAAAAATCATAATGCAGTATAAAGCCAGATCTGCTAGATGTAGTACCAGAAAAGGCAACATGGACACTATAAGAAAGCTCATTCAACATTTTTAAGTAAAAATTATACAGATGAAGGCTTTAATGTCAGAATGGGCCATTAGCAAACATTAAATTCTATCTTTAAAACCTTATTTCTACAACATGAAGTTGAAAATACAATAACAGAAATAAGTGATGAATTCTGGAAGAATAAAACAGTTTCTTAAAATCAATCACAAGTCAAAATGTGGAACTAAATCCCATGAAATGTCATTTCTCTGCTAATACAGTTCTTATTTTCCAGCATGGTAAAAGGGAATGTAAGTTGTCCATTTTTAGACATGAAGCTGTCATAGCTTGACCTGTAATTAACATGTTTTGTAACTTATTACATAACTGATAGAGTTATTTATGTAAATATACCTCTAAGTGACATTCAAAGCAGGTGACAGGAAAAAGACCAATCATTACCATTTTGGAAATTCTTTAGTGTAAGCAAAAAGATCTGGAGCAGTTGAATATGCATGAGAATTTTGAATATGTATAACTCTTACAATGAGAGAACTTTCCCGACCCCTAGACAGAGAGTCATAAGAAAGTCAAAAGCAAAAACATTCCGTTGAGCAAAACTTTGTTGGACAAAGTAATCTCCTGAAAAATAATATGTGAAAACCAGGTTCATAAAAAAAATGAGTCATATTTTGTGAAAATGAAATTATTCTCATTTTGAGTAGATATTAAAATTTTCCAGTTCTCCAGCGTTATTTACTTCTCATTGAAATGAATAATATTAAATGTTTGTCTTTCAGTTATTATCTGACAAAAACTTGCTAAATGAACTTTCAGAAACCACTTGATTTGATCTGGTCTAAATCACCCTCCTGGTTCTTTTTCTAAATCTTTTTCTTGTTACTTGGGTGTGCTTTCTCTAAGTGCTGGCACGGTAAGGCTTGAGTATAGAAAATCCTCTCTTTTTGAAATTTCTTCTAATTATAGAACATAAATATCATCTATGTGTTTTATTGAATTCGTTAAAAAAATTTCTGACTTTACTGTAACATCCAAACATGTGTATAAGGCTGTTTAATATATATAATGTGTGTCTATTTACTTTTTAAATAACATAATTATGTCATTTTCATGGTAATTATCTTGCTCTTTTATCCTAGAACATAAAGTCTTTGTGAGCAGGAATTGTTTATCTTGTTCAACCTAGACGTTCTACATGGAACAAAGTAGAGGTTCAATAAGTGTGAGTTTAATAATTGAAAAAACATGAGATGGACATTGTATACCACATATGACTTACTTCAAAGACATAGGCAGACATTATCTAGAAATGAAGCCAAAGTACTATTATAATGTCTTATAATCAGGGGCTATATGCCACACCTGTAAAGATTCTGCGTCCAGGAAAACAAACAGTGGTTTCAAATCCAATGGTCCCCTTTGTCTCTGGGGGATTTATTCCTGCAAACAGTGCAGAACTCTACATATACTATGTTTTTTCTCCTACATGCCATGCAGTTTGGACACCACTGTTAAGTAAATCAATGTTTAGTGGCCACAAGTGGACCTGGTAACTGACGGGTAACATACACAGCATAGCATAAGCTTGACAAAAGAGCTGTTCACGTCCTGGACAGAGCAGGCCAGTGTGAGTGCACATGCCAGCATGCAGCAATGCTGGTGAGCTGCTTACTCTGGAATTTTCCATTTCATGTGTTCAAACGGGGGTTGACCTTGAGCAATGGAAAGCATGGAATGTAAAACCTGGGACAAGGAAGACAACCCGCAACCTCCAATCACAGATCAAAGGTTAAGCCTCCTTGGTGCACACTGCTGGCTTATAATTCAGCTACTTCTAATGCAGGCTGTTGTTTCAGAGCATGGGAAATCCGAACATGTTTAATAAAGGTGAGTGCTTCTCCCAGGCACATCACAGAAGCATCTGGATAAAGCATCTTGTGGGACTCAAAGACAGCAGTCATCCAGACTTACCTAAAATGGCGCTATTCTGAGGATCTCACATTGTCTGTTCAATGTTTCACTCTTTCTGTGTTTGCTGCACTTCCGATGATTTCCATTGACTCCTGTCCATGATACTGGGTCTTTGCTGTATGCAACAAATTTTAGGATCCTAAATTAAATTCTTTTCCATTGTTATGTAAAGTTAAGTAAAAGTTAACATTTTACTTTGGCTCAAAATATACAATTTTCATAATTGTACTGATAAAAATTATTATTTATGCATATTTCTTATTCTTTATATAATTCTTTCACATTTTTATCATAGTTACTTAATGCTCTTTTTGATAATGACTATGTGTTGTCCCTCCTTTAGTCAGCTTTTATTGAACTTTCCTTCTCTTGAAAGTTCATTAAAACTTTCCTTCTCGTAAGGCACTTTACCAGCTTCTCTACATGGCAGAAAATGTGCTTTAGAAACCGCTATAAATTAAGTAAATGTTATTGGTAGAGACCACCTTAAGATCTTGCAGCCTATGAATGTGATGTGAACTTAATATAGTCTGTCCTGAAGCTGAAGTTAGAAACATTTCACAGTGGTTCCAAGTGGAATCCTTGCTTTCTTTTTAGCAAGACTCAGCATCTGAGTACCAGCAAGACTCAAGGTATTTTGGCTTTCTCCAATCTAACCCCTTGAGTTCTGAGTCAGGGGACACGTTTTCATCTCGGCATCCACTTTCAGTGAGTCAATATGGTGATCTTGGGCACTTTTATTTGAATCCCAGCATTATAGACATCAGAGACTCTGATATCTGATCCTCAGGCTCTGATCCCTGGAGAGCTCTCAGAGACTTGCAAGCTGATTTTTTTCCATTCTTGTTTTGGGTATCTGAACTTCAGGAGCCAGAAATCGGAGCGCATCGAACATGAGCTGGTGTTCTGGAAAGGTCTGAACTCTGTGGGAGAAATGGCTGTCAGCTTTCTGGCCCGTGGTCCACCTTCCCTAGGTAATGGCACTCTGGTAGATTTTTCTCTTACCTCATTCTTTACTCTCAGCTTTTTTGCACACTATTCCTCTGCTCTCAAAGAAGATTTCGGGAAAAGATAGATGACGGATACAGACCTTTCTTTGTGGCTGAAGCTTCTGGTAAGTAAGTTTCACCTATTATACTCACTCTCTCATGGATGTCAAATTTTGTTAAAGATTCGACTATTTTTTTTTAACCGATATTTGTTCCAGACTGGTCATCATGCCTTTCTGTCAGGGATGAAAGTAGATTTGAGTATCTCTTTCCTAGGAGTACTCTGGCTTTCCCCATATGCTAATGAATTTAGGTTCATTAGAATCGTCAACTCTCATTAGAAAAAATAAGATACTGTTGTCTGGTTTGTTTTTGTAGCTAAAACTGGAGTGAAAGTCATGAGATATATGTACTATTAAGAAGAAAAATTAAGTTTTGATGGTTTTGTTTTATTTTTTATTCAAAACAGCACAGGTTAGATAGTAACTTTAAAATAAAAATACTTATTTGGAGTATCTGAATAATAAAACATTAATATGCTCTTTGATTCTTTCCATTTTTGACCAAATTTCCTTTAGTCAATAACTACTTGACATCTACTTTCTGGTTTGTCCCTGTACAGTTATTGGTATTTACAGTAAGGTGATTTATATAAAGAATCGAGCATTGGATTAATAAAAAGAAATCAAGAGAATTAGAAAGATGAGAATTATTCAAATTCTAAAATGAAACAAATATATAAATTTTGGAAGGGTTCAGGATAATGCCATAATTATTTTATAATGGTAGCAGTCAACTTAGATTATACAGTATTTTGATTTATAGTTGTATTTTGTACATAAATTTTCAATAATATTTGGTCTACACAGACCACATGTATAATATCTACTTCAAATATATATTCTTTAAATTCTGGTCCAGGCATAAAACAGATTTTCATTTTTCTTCTTTACTATTTTGTTAAGTAATAAAATAATATTTCTTCCAGAAACACTAAAACAGGAAAAGGTTCTGCAGAGCACAAATTGGGTGGGAAAGATAAAGTGAATTGTATATCAAATTACTGATTAAAATTAAATGAACCAACAAGTAAAGAAATTCATATTTTGAAGAAAAAAGAGCAAGAGAAGGGATATAACATACTAAAATTATTTTAGCAACGAGCTGCAAAACAGTGCAAAAACTAAATAAAAAATACAAATATCTTTGAGTACCTCAGGATATAACTATGTCCATTAAGGGCATGACTGTGAACGGAACTGAGTAATGGTGCCTGATGTTAATAATTTGAAACTCTAGCATTAGATTCATTTTTCCTATTGTGATACATAATGACCATTAATGGTATTGGGAGAAGCTGTCCATATCACCCCGAGTGTTAGGCAGGCAGGAATCATGTTTCTTCCTACACACAGTACAGTATTTTAAAAGTCCAGGAAGGTTTAATATGACTTCACAATATTTTCTTATGGCAATGTATGATAGCAAAATATGTTAAGAGGAAACGGCAAACCTAAAAGGAGGAAAAAAATGAAAGTAATTAACCAGTATTATATCATTAAAGCCGATAACTCCATATTTTGCACCTATAATTTATGAAACACGACATTTTGTTGGAAAAATAAAAATCAACATCTGTTTGTATGAAAGGTACAAATAAATGTCTAGCGATAAATCAAATCAATAACAGATTTTTCCCATATGATTTTCCACTGCGCTCACTATATCTCTCTCCTTTTGCCTTGAAGAAATTTTAAAAATACTGATGTTTTGATGGGAGAATGTTGGCTCGCTGCTTGCTGTGAAAATCGACAGTCAAACAAAAAGACTATTAGCAGGAAGTGTTTTCAGTTTGGTTGGTTAGCAATAGGAATTAATTAAAGCCTTAGTGGAGTCTTCTTTCGTTGTTTGTGCTTTTGAGACAAGAACGGGCGAATGCGAAGGTAAACATTTAGCGGCTGCTCGCTGCCCGTCATCTCACTCACACCTGGTGGCAATCTGCTGCTCAAGACTCAGGGGACCTAAGCTTAATGAGAAAGCTTTTCTGGTTAGAAAACAAATGCGTATAATTTCTAACTTTTGGAATAAAGTCCAGAACACCTCTCGAGGCATTCTAGAGAGAATGGAAATTGTGCACTATCGATTCTTAGAGGAACTAGCACTTTACAGTGTTTTTGTTGATGCGTTGTCTCCAGGGATAAAAATCTCACCTCAGTATGCACCTTCTGCAGAAATACTGGTGAGATGTTTTACTTTGTATATAAATCATAGAAATTGTGACTAGTCCCATTTCAAATCCTCAACAGTCATACCGTGTAGTGGATACTGTGTTAGTGCGTCTCTAGACTGCTAATCAAAAACTACATAATGAGCACACTATAAGCCACAATCCAAAGCAACTTCTAATTCAATAAGGCTCTTGAATTTCAGAACCTAGTGAGGAAGAAGGGTGAAAAGTAATCCACGTACTACAAAATATTTTCCTAAATATGAAGTAACATGGAGCTCTGAAGGCACAGTTTCCCTTTTTACTGGTGAGACATACATGTAGCTTTGGAAAGTGCTTTTCCAATTCAGAAACCTTTAATTGAAGTGTTAAAAATAACACAAAGTCATTTAAACATTTTTAAAATCTTTTAAATGATTTTAATACAGTATTTGTCAAACTGTAGTAAGCTTTGTTTATTCAGTTGTTGATTTGATATTTCATCTATATTAGCGTTACTTGAAAAAATAGAAATTACGGAAATTTCTCTGGGATATCCATCTATTTATATTTTTGTTAATTAATTAATATTTGCTTTTCATCATGATGGAATTATTGACATCACTTTTTAAAGACAGTCTTTAGTGTTTCTTTTTTCACTTTAAGTTTTTCTCATTCATCTCAGACTATTTATTGTTTTATATGAGCAAAAATGACCCCTTGAATTTGTCTAAGTACATTAGTCAGAACATTTAAAGACTGATTTTATGTTTCCTCCAGGTTCCGCTTTTGGGACTGTTTCTAACTTGCATTTTGGTATCTATTATATACCTGCACGATGATTCTGGAGGTGTATTGTGTCTCCCACACCCAAATCACCACACGGCACGCCCAAGTTTGCGTGTGCTGACTCCTCCGTTCGAGAAAAAAGAGAGCTGCCCTTTCTTATTAGCATTCTTCTCCCTTTTGACTTTTTGGCAGATATTTTATGATTTTGAATCGTTCATTCTGATCCACAGCTCATCCTCCATTTTTTACTTCTAGAATAATTTGTACTGTTCTCAGTTTTCCAATTTTTACTTGGCAGAAAAGCAGATTTTTCATGAGAAATTTATGATCACTCATGGTTTAATGGGAGGAGGAAAAGGAAATTAAATGCAGCACAGAGGGCGTTTTTTCCAAAGGGCCTTCACTGAAGTTACCTTAAAGTGTAAGTGAAAGTTGCATGGTTTTTCCTCGGTCTGAGAAATATTTCACAGCCCCGGAAAGGTGGCTGTGTTCTAGTTGTTATTAATTACGAAGCCCTGAAGGCAGGCCCTTAGACAACGCTTTCGTCTCTGCTTCTTTCTTCTATGCCTAAGAAACTAGTGACTGATACTTACATACTTTCAAAAAAAAGCTGGGTGCTTAGGCTTCAAGTACTACTTCCAAAAATAGACAAGTGCATAATTAAATACATGAAATAAATAAGTCATGGCCATGAAATCAGTATTGAAATATATGCAGACAGTACTACATTACCGGCTACTGGAATAGTAACCTATTACAGCATGTATCTAAGTGTAATGTGCAAGACATGTTCCTCCATCCTGGACAATTTCCTAGAAAGGAAGCTGTAGCCTGAAGAAACACATCTGCTTCCTCTGTGTGGCGCCTAATCAACTGGAGCGCAGAGCGGTGGGTTAGAGAGGCGCCCACGCTGCTCAGAAGTAAGTACAGCAGCAAACGCCTGCTCCTTGTGGCAGCTGCTGGCACACGACGGCCCTGGAGGCAGATTTATAGCGAGCATTTGGTACATGGCTTCTCTCACCATGATTTTTGCAATTAAATTAGGAACAGGACTTAAGAATTCTCAGTGAAATAGGTAAAGGGATCTTTTTGGGGATTTGCGAGAGAAGATAGTGAGGACACAAATAAAGATCTGTAGAGGGTTTATTTCTACTCCTTGATATAGCAAAGATATTTGAAAATTGTAGCATAGTAAAAATCACACAATATCACAGAACTTTTATTTCAGGGAGAACTAAAATTGGACAGTGCAGATGACCTCTAAGCCAGAACTATAATTCAGAAGATTCAAAGAGAAAGAATGTTGTGCCGTTAATAGTGGAGTAAGTAGTGGCCTGAGCAGAGTGACTGGCACTTTGGAAAACCAGACTGATCTTTTGGATAGCTTGCATTAATTTTAATTTAAGTATCAAATATTCAAATAGGAGAACAATGTTAAAATACTAAGTATATTATAAAATGTATGGGATGATTTCATAAGTAAGATAATGTACAAAATTTGACTTTTAATGAGCTTGTCTGTTCTAGAAACATTAAAAGTTTTTAAAAATAATTTGTGGTATATTGAGATATCTGGATTGAAGAAGACAAACTGGACTCATTTTCTGTTTTCCACATGGGTGCTCTAGACTTTCACGCTTCCTACACTCCCTGAGATTGTCAGCTGACACCATCCAGGGGCGACGAGACATGCAAGGTGCAGGGAGACCATATAAAAAGCAGTTAGGAGGCTCTTTTACTCTTCTCTTCCAATGTTGATTCAGTTTAGGCTTTCACTGCAACCCCGACCCCCGTGAATGACAATGCCCCAAGCTTGAATACCAACAAATGCCAAGTAGAGATCCAAAACTTCTACCCAAACCCAGAGGAGATAGGAAGGAACATTCTTCTCCTGTAAGTGTGGTGCCAGGAGTGCAGACCAGGAAGACCTGTAACAGAGTAAGTGGAACATACAAATAGCTTCCAGTACTGAGATGGCAGAATCATCCAGCAAATCTGTGAAAATTATAAGCAAGGGCACTCTGCGAGTTTGGGGCAGGAGGATCACAAAAATCTAGAGAACTTTTTTTTAAATGACTGATAGAAATCATGAAAATGCCTTAAACAATTACAAGCACATATTAAATGAATAAAACATGTACTGATTTAGTAAGAAAAGACCAGTAAAGAAGAATCAAAGAAATATTTTAGAATGGAAAAATACAAAAATCAAAATTAAAATGGCCAAGCTACAGGCTCAGCCGTAGAACGGAGAGGTCAGAGGGAAAGTGAGTGAACAGGAAGATAAGTGGGAGAGAGCCAATCTGAACTATGGAGAAAGTTGTCTCACAGACTTATGGAACTATATCAAAATACCTAAAATGCACGCCATGGTGTATCTGAGAGAAAAGAAGAAAGCAGGGGATAAAAATGTGCTGTAATAAACGAAGGATATAACACTACAGAGTAAAAAGCTGAGAAACATCAAGATAAAAACAACTACACCAAGATACATCATAGTCAAAGTTCTGGAAAGTAAGCGCTAATGGAACCATGAAAATAGTGAGGAAGATAATTTGCCTGTCAGGGGACACATTCTGGACAGCAGAAACCAGGGAAGTTGGAAAAAGGGGTCAAAATAGTTTTTCAAGTGCTGAAAAGAAAGAAATGTTACTCTACTCAAAGCACCCTTAGATAAAGGGAAACAAAGAGACAAAATTAAGGAACACAGGAAGTTTCCTAAATAGAAAGGTAGTAAAAAAAAAAAAAAAAAGGAAGGAATCTTGTAATGTTAGAAAGGAATAGTGAAAAAAAGTGTCATCAAAAATATGGGACAGAACAGTCTGCTTCTTTCTTTGTTTCTTGGTGGGGCAGCGGTGCTGGGGACAGAACTCGGGGCCTTGAGCTTGCTAGGCGAGCACTCTTCACCGAGCTAAGTCCCCGGCCCCTGACTTTCCTTCTTTTGAATCTTGTAAGTGATGCGTGATATTTGAAGCAAAATTTATAATATTGGGCGACACCCTAAATGTATGTGGAGGAAAATTCAGGGTCATTAGGTGATAAAAGGAAAGGGGAAAAGGACATACAAAGATGTAGGGTTTCTCTGCTTTACTCAAAATGGTGACATGACACCAATGGAGTGTAATAACATGAGAATGTAAAAGATGATGCTTAAAACTACCACTAGAAAACTATACAAAATGATACTATCAAAAACACTACAGGTAAATCAAGGTGAAAGTCTAAAGGAAAATTTAATGCACAGGAAAGTACAAAATAATTTTAAAAACCAACAAGAAAAGCAAATAAAAACAAAAAATGATACACACCTAAAGATACCAAGGTTACATTAAATGAAAAATGGACTGAATAGATGAACAGAAATATTATGATAAAGTAGATGGAAAAATAAAGCAAAGCTATAGGCTATGAATAAAAACCTCACTGCACATATATCAATTCAAGCTGGTTAAAAGTAACTGGAGAAGGAAAGATGCAGCTTGCAAATACTCGCTCAGAACAAATAGTCACTGTATCAATATCATATAAAATAGAGTTGAGGCCAAAAATACCCGAACAACAATAGACAAAAACATTGACTGAGATGAACAGGGATATTATATGGTGATAAAGACAAACTCCACTATACACAGGAATCGCAAATGCGACAAACCATACTGCTGCAAAGTACGTGAAGCAAAAATTGACATAACTGATAGGAAACAAAAGGAAATCCACAGAGAAACTGGGGACTCCCCACCACCTCTCTCTAAGAGGTCAATAAATTCATGAAAGCATGCTTAATATGGCTGGCCATTAGATAAATGCAAAATAAAATAACACAGAGGTTTCATCTTATCCCAGAAAGAATGGCCATCATCAAGAAATCAGAGGACAAGTGCTGGTGTGCCTGCGGGGAGGCTCCTTCACGGCTGGTGGGCGTGTAAACTAGTACTATCACTGTGGCAATCAGTGTGGAGTGTCCTCAAAACACTAAAACTAGAAATTTCATTTGACCCAGCTATTTCCTTTCTAGGAAAAGAATTAAATCTCCCCCAAAGAATTAAAGACATCATATTACAGTGACACCTGCATACCCATGTTTATAACAGCACAACTCATAAAAGCTAAATCTTGAGAGTGGCCTGTATGTCCACCAACAGATGAACGGATAAAGAAAATGTGGTATTTACACACAATGCAGTACTTATGTGCTACAAAGAAAGAAAAACTTAAGTCATTAGTAGGAAAATGGAGGCACCCTGAGAGTCTAATGTTAAGTGAAATAAATCAGACATATAAACTTAAATATTGCATGTTTTCTCTTATATGAGAAACCCAAATTATAAATAAAAAGCAAAATAAAAGATAGATAATAGTAGGGAAAAAGAACTTTCTCAAATGGGAAATGGATCAAGAGATGGAGGCAGGGGAGGGTAAAGGATAAAAAACGAATTAAGATGTTTTATGTGTGTGTATCAACTCTTTGCAATGAGTATGAAGACTATGTACTGCAAACATGGACTAATAATAAATACAATATAAAATTTAAACAGAAAATCAACAAGGAGAAATACCTAAGAATAGTATTGACCAAGATGGCCCTAAAAAACGTTCAGAGAACCATCCAACCAACAACATTCTATTTTATTCTTTACAGAACATGTGTCAAGAGAGAATCTATTCTGGGCTTTAAAAGAAATGTTAATAAACTTGCTTTCTTTGTTCACAATGGAATCAATGTGTGAACAAGTAACAGAAAGATAATGGCAAGATGTCAAAAGCCCTGCAGCTAAACACATAATTCTAAATAGTTCATGAGTTAAATAATATCTGTCACAGGAAAGCAAGAAATATGTGGAAGTGAGCTAAATTAGAGAGAGAGGATGTCAAAACTTGGGGCAAGAATTATTGGAGTAGTAGGAAGAAACTTTTAGTGCTAATTGCATACTGAAGAAGAAATGTCCTAAATCAGTCTTCTAAACTGCTGCCTCAAGGGAAAAAGAAGAACTAAACTAAACCAAGCAATTAGAAGGAGAGAAATAGAAATCAAAATTCACAGTATACACATTGAAGGCAGTCAAAATGGCACAGAAAGCTCATTCTTTGAAAAGATTGAGGAGATAGAAAAACATCTATTTAGACTGATAAATTAAAAAAGATTTAGATTACCAATATTACCAATATTTAGATTACCACTTTTGGAATAAAGAAAGTGACATCACTACAAACTCTACGAATATGAAGTAGGAATCCAGGAAGGCTCTGTACACACAATTTGACTACTAAGATAAAGGGACTACTTCCTTAAAATCGACCAGCTACCACGGCTTGCACAAAATTAAACAGATTATTGAAAATCACCTATAACAAGCAATTACCTTATAACTAACCCTTTCAGAAAAGAAGAATAGTAGGAAACAGTTCTCATTTGGGAAGACAGTATTATCCCAAAAACTTCATATCAAAACCTGTCAAACAGTGAAAAAGAAAGAAAGAAAATAAAGGAAAAATGAAAAGAAAAAAAGAAAATCTAGGGTAATATCTCTCATATGCAAACACTATACATACAAATATATTATTAACATTTTATATTAGCAATTCAAATTCAAGGTTATATATTTTAAAATGTGGCACAATCAAATGAGCTTTATTATTGCAAGTATGCAAGTCCAGTTAAGCAAATAAAAATCAATGTAGTTAAATATGCAGAAAATATGATTATTTCATCAACGATGCAGAAGAGTATTTGATAGAATTCAACATCCTATAATGTTAAAATTCTCAGAAGAGTAGAAGTAGAGGGGGACACCATCGGTTTAAATATAAAACAACAAAAATTTTAGAAAATATTAAGAAAATCATTGGTCTTTGGGGATAGTCTAAGATATTTTAGATTTTATATCAAAATATAGTCCATATGAGGAAAGATAAATTGGCTTTCATTAATTTTAAATAAAATAAAACTTATGTATGAAAGACCCTATTAAGAGACATGACCCAGCCTGCAAAAATATTGCAAATCACTTGTCCAAAAAAGAAATAGTGTGTGGAATATACACAGAACTTTTGTGATTCAATGGGAAAACAAGAACAAAAACACCAAGAAGCAATCCAATAAAAAAATTGAGGAAACAAACTTGAACAGGCATCTCTTTGAAGAGGCTCTAAAAAAAGAAAAAGGTGGGAGGGTATCCAATATCGTTACCTACTAGGGTTCTTCCCCTGGACTCCTGAAATAATGAAAATTAGTGTTAATCTTCTAAGAATACATTTTGGTGAGCTACCGTAGCCTATCTACCTGGGCTAACAGTGCAGGTGCAGGCACTGATTTGAAGACAGAAACAGTTCTTTTCATATTTTTTATTCAGGCTTGAGATCTGGAAGTTTAGAGAGGTGTGACCTTCTAACATGCAAAATTTGGAGGTGATTGTTTCTCCCAAATCACTGTACTAATTCAGAGCTAAACATAAGATCTGAACCTAGACCATAAATGGATGTAGGTCTCTTTTCTGGGATTTTCTACTCAAATGTACTTACTCTAAATACTCTTATCTATATCTTCTACTTGTGAGAAGCTGGAGAAAATTTGCCAGGTTGCTGTTTTCTGAGACTATGTGTGGTAACAGGATGCTGTAACGCAAAGTTGCCAGCACTCATGAAGAACTAAGTACCTGGACGAAAGGACACCAGTAGCCCGAGAGTGAAGCCAGCCGGTTACATTTGGTTTTACATGTTCATGTTTAGGGAGAGCAACCTGGGGGAGGCGAAAAGACGGGGAGCCAGAGGGAATGCATCCTGCTGTGAAATAGTAAGTAAAGACAACGCATCCTTTTCTTTCACTCCAGACAACCACGCACAGGGGAGTGCAGGATGAAAGAAAAGATGCCGACTTGGTGTAGAGGTCACACAGGAAGATGGCAGCACACACTCCTATCCTCCTTCTTCTCATACTGCCACCTATAGCAACACTTGGCCATGCTTTCGGTCTTTAGGGAGCTGAAGCAACAAGGAAAAGTTCAGAAATACATCCTGCAAACGGAGAGGTCTGGACTGGGAAGAGCTGGAGTGAGGCTGCAGGGCTGGCACCATCCCAGAGTCCTGTCAGGGACGCTCCCGTGACTTCCGTTACAACACTGCTAACACCTGGAGAAATAGCATCATGCGCACCGGGCGAGATGGGCTCTAAAATGCGTATTGTGCAAGAGAAAGAATAAACATGGAAGCGCAACAACAACAAACATAAGTCAGTCCTCTTCTCTCTCTTCTTCATCCAAGTCATCTCCGAAGTGTTGCCTATAATTCAAAGAGGGGAGAGGCTTCCAAAGCAATAATATAAACTAATTAACTGTAGTGAGTTGTGTGTGTGCATAATTAAAATGTATAATGAGAGATTTCTTGAACTTCAAGAATGTATGGAAAACTTCATACTTCTTATGAGTACTGACTATTTTTTTTCAATATTCTGAAGCAGATGGATGGGGAAACCAATAGGGAATAAGAAGCCCTTTGGGATATGAGTAACATATCATTATCATCTTTGCCAATTAGTATTTATTGAGCAATTAGGGTTAGTGTTGTTGTTTCCAAATTCTCCTTAGAGGCTTCCTATTGGGACAGGTTTCTGCATTCTGTTAATTTGTAGTTATCTGTCAAAGGATAGATCTAACTTGATAATACATTATGCTATGTGAAATAATTCCCAGGCTTTTTATTTTCTAAAGTAAATTAAATTGTGAAACAAGTAAACCTGTACATGTTATTAAATATTCATAAATTGATACCTTATTTGTTTCAGTAACCATGGTTTCAAGAGTCGGAAAATTTATCCTTGTAATACGTCGCTGAGATCACCAAGGAGAGCAATGAAACAATTTCTACATATGGTGGCACAGATCTACAAATTGAGTCTTTTTGTTATCTGATATTTGTGAGAGAAATAGCTGATTTACTCCAACAGAGGAATAATATTTATGCTAAGTGCCATTTAATATAAAATGTACTGTGGTGTTATCACAATCTTTCTATTTTGTAGTAGCTCTAATTTGGTGTCGCTTTCTGCATTCTGGTAATAGGATAAGCTAGCAGAAAACATTGAGTATTTCTGTGTACGCCTCTGTTCTAAAAGCTAATGCTGACCACTCCTGTTGGAGTCTGACATTTAGACCAGAAACAAGCTATCCTATCTGCATACACAAGCAGGGCTATTTTGAAGTTTGGGTGAGGTAAACAACAATTGCAAGTGTTGGGAGTCACACATTTATCTTCTCAGCAAATCAGATGCAGAGAAGAAACAGAATTTCTTCACACTATTTACTTCTTTTCAGCAAGAGGCTCTACCTCTGGGTAGAAGCTGCAGCTTCAGAGTCCTTTGTAAATGGAATATTTATTCTGTTCTAATCACATACTGTTGCTGGTATTGTGCCTCTTAACCGAGGCTGCATGTGGAGGTTTACAAGGGTTACATTCTCTTGGCAGTGAGGTGAAGGAGCAGGGTGGTGTGGCAGGGAGGGTGAGCATCGCTCTGGGTACCAGTGCTCAGCACTGGGCATGAGTCAGGAGCTTGGATGCTTTCCGGGAAGTTGGTCTGGGCAAAGCGTCAGTGGTCTTGTAATGGGTACAAGTACAGCAGGGAAGCACAGGACTATTTAAGGCTTAGGATTAGGTTACTTTCCCCAAAGAGAGAGATTATAAGTGTTGTCAGATACTTATGTCTGTTCTTCTAGTTAGGAAGTTGGGATGGAGGCTTTGCAAAGGAAATGCCGACACTCTAGCATCTCTAAAATCCCGTGTACTCTAATTTTACCAATGAGAACTCATTTGTACTTAAGTGATAATCGATAAGAAGCCAATAGTTGACTTTTAGTTCTAAATGTGGTGGAGTAACTGGCAGATTTTTCCTCCTGCCTGAAGCACCAATAAAACTGTATGAGGCACCGAATCAGATTCAGCAAAATGTTGTAATATTTCAGAGAAGGAAAACTCATGAGGTAAGACCCAAAATCTCAGGAGCTTTTTGCCAAGGGGCACTTTCTCTTGTCACAGTTGGTCACAGAGCCTAAGGGGACCAGGGATCCTGCCAAGGTCAGGAGTCCAAGGTCTACACTCCAGCTGGAGGAGTGTCTAAAAGCTGGCATGACAGTGCCTGTGTGTCCTTGGCTAGGATGAAATAAAAATATGTTTAAATAAACAAAAGCTGAGAGAGCTCACTGGTAGAGCTGTACTAGCAGAAGTGCTGAAGTTCTGAAGGCTAAAGAGAAATGAAGCCAAATGGAAAACCATATCCACAAGAAAGAAACAAAAACACTGGAAGACTGAAGATGCTGGGTGACAATGTAAGACATCCTGTTTTCTTCTCTGAATTGTCTACACAGGGAGCTGATGAAGTAGGAAATCAGCCTTGTGGTGTGGAGCTCAGTGTGTACGTGAGGCCCTTCCACACCCCCAGGTGCCGTCTTGGTGAATGCCCAGGCTGCACCCCCAGGCTTCTGCACGCCTCCCTCCCAGATATTTCCGAGGAATGTGAATGAACCCAAAGTGTTTTGGTAAAAGCAGGACTGAAAGTATTCTCAAAAACTCATAAGCACAAAAGAGAGCTTATATCAGGATGACTTGCATGTATTTTAGTATCACAGGCTCAGACTTTAAATTGAGTTTTTCATTTTATTTTGTTTACTTACTGTATCCAATTGTTTTGAAGGTAATTGCTGAAAAAGGTGAATCGCTTTTCTCTGCTCTATGCCATTCTATGCTTACTGGGAGAGTATGAAAAATGTGTTTAAAGAGATGAGATACTATTTGAGGAGTATAGAAAAGTTACGTAAACAATGCACATGACGTGGGTGTTTCAGCGTTTACAGTTATTTTTCCTCTTCATTCCCACGCAGCATCATAGTATCATTGCCTGTTACTCTTCGATGCTTCTCATGTATAAAGGTGCAAAACAAATACCTACTAAGTGCTTAAAAATGTGACAGTATTTCTTTCTCTATTTTTCTTTTCCTTCTTTTTCAGTGGGGAGTGTCAAAGGGGAGAGACCATGAGTGAGAGCCACGTGTGGTCAGTGGGGAGTGTCAAAGGGGAGAGACCACGAGTGAGAGCCACGTGTGGTCAGTGGGGAGTGTCAAAGGGGAGAGACCCCGAGTGAGAGCCACGTGTGGGTAGAAAGAATAGGCAGCTTTGTGTATTCTCTTGGTTTGATGTCGCTGAACTTGGGGTTCTAATCATTTTAGTTGAGGTCCAATAGGACGTTACACCTTCCCTTGGGCTCAGGGAAACTTGATCGTGAATTTGTCTTCCTGGAACGTGGTAATGCACGGCTTAGACAGATCTACAGTTAGGATGGTACGTTGAAACCATGCACAGAACTCTGATGATAATAAGTACTTGCTAAAACCACAACAGAACAAAAACCTTGATCAAATGAGATAGAAATTGTTGAGGATTAAGTAAATAATCATAAAATACCTCTAAGGAATTTTTTTGTAGTTTGGTGTTCTGTAAACTATGAGAATAACAAAATATGCCTTAATTAACTCAGGTTATAACCAACAACAGTGTACTTCGCATGTTTCTTTTACTGATTCTCTATTGTAAATGCCATGAAAATATTTGTTGGCAAAGTCTCTTTTACAAATAGTATGTTCAACATGTGATTTTCCTCCAGTCTTCTAAATTGTCATGGAAGTGAGGGGTACTCAGGGCAGAGGAAGCTACAGTTACTGGACTCCGGGGCTCAAAGCAATAACGAAGTCCAGGTCAACTCATACCCTCCCAGGAACTTAGGAATTACTGTGACACTGTCTAGTGGAGATAGTTCCCAGATTCCTGTGGGACAAAATGAGGCATTTGCTGCCAAGGAGGGAGCGATTTAAAGATGCACCAACACCTCCTATATAGAATTTAGGGTACTCACAACACAGTGATTATTGATCAAAAACAGTTTAATAGTAATTATGCATTTCTAACCTTAAAACTCCCAATTCATCCTAATTTGAGATATGTATGACTAATAGAGAATTATTCCCATAGCAGAAATTTAATGTCAAAAGTGTGAAAAATATCTTCTTCATATTGATAATACAGGTAGCAACGACTTTAGGGATAATCATTTATTTTTTGAGTATAGAATTAAAGATTAAGAAATTATACATTAAGTCTTTAGCAGTATTGTGATGGTGATCACATATCTCTGAATACACAAAAATACTTTAACAGGAAAAACAAACTAATATTTTTAGGATGGAAATCCTTTCAATAGGAAAATCACTTTTATTTAAATTTGACTATCAAAGAAATGTTAACAGAGTTTGTGATTCAATATCATAAGATAAATTTACATTCAAGACAATATTTCTAATGAGATGGTGACATGTTTAACTAGTACCACTTTGTTTAATGATCTTCATTCATATTATTTGATTGCTTTTTAGTCTGATTTTTTATTCTGTTTCACCTGTTCGCATTTTTTCTAGGTTTAGCCTCATGTCAAAAACTAAATCTTAATTTTCTCTAGTAAGAAATTTATGACTTAACTGTAGAGCAATTGATACCTCAAAGGGTCAGAAAACTAATATTAACTCCCTTAATAAACAATGCGAGACAGTCACACAGGTAAATGTAGCAATTTTATAAGAGTATTCTTCTATTGTTCAAGTTCCTTTAAAAGTATAATGATCATCGATTGAGTTCAAAACCACCTCAATAACATAACAACATTCTGCGATAACAGACCAGATGAGAGACTCAAGAGCTTATAAATCTGGAAAGATACATTGATTAGGAAAATTCCGTGAGTAGAGGAAAATGTAGTAAAAATTCTACTGTCTTCCTGATGCAAAATATGTTAATGATTATTCATAAAATACTAACATATTTTAAGTATAAGTGTGCCCTTTCAAGGTTTGTAAAATTAAAATGTTCATTTCTTCTCAAGTAAAACCATGAAGTATAATGATCAGTCATGAGAGTCACCTGTGCCGAAATGCAGACACAGACCTTCTCAGCACACGTTAGAAGGCTTTGTGAAGTAAACACCTGAGCTCGGAGCCACATCCCTGGTGTCAAATCCCGGTGTGATAAAGTTCTAGTGTATGAAGTGTGACAAGTTAGTTTCAATGCAGAAAACAAAGGTGGAGTATTTAGTTTCTCAGTGTTATCATGGGGCTCCATCGATTGTTAAACTTGTGGGTGGGACACGTAGAACAGAGCCCAGCATCAACAAGGGGCAGTGAGTGATGGGTACTTCTGCTTTTCAGCGATTAGCCTCTTCGGATGCCGGAAGGCATTGCGCGTACAAGGCAGAACCGGAAATGCGCAGTATTTGTGAACAATACCGATGTTTTGTGGTGCTAACGGATTTTTTCACATATTTACTGTCTCCCATGTTTTATTTTTCTACATTAGTGCTGTCATCAGGTATTTCTAATGAAGTAGTCCTAGGTTTTCACTGCTGGCTTATTTCATTACAGTTCTTCATTTACTTCTTGACTAGTCTTAATTACATCACACTTTTTACAGAATTTTATACCAATTTTATAATCCACACAGCCTATCATTCAATTACTCCTATATAATTTCTCAGCGTTCTTATTCCTACTAGTCTCACTGTTCAACAGTGATAAAAATTTCAATGACAAAAACGTCAACCTAGTGAGAAATTTTACAAAATTGAAAATTACTTAAACTTACAGGAAAATGTTCTTGCAGTAGAACTCAAGTTGTTCTTGAAAATATCTATGTTCTGTGTACAGTTCAAAATTTTGAAACTAAGTATCAGTTTTGGCTTATTTTGAGGCTGTGTAGCCGGGTGCGATCGTTCAGCTTCTCGGCAGGACGGCACAGCCCTCCGGGCCCCTGGCAGGATCCCGGTCTGGGAGTCTCCCGTGTCTGTTACTGGCACCACCACTGCGGTGCTCTTTGGGTCACCGCTTGTGTGGTGTCTCGGCTTCTATTATTTTACTCTCCGTATATCAGTGTCTTTGAATCTAAACTGCCTCATGGCAGCATATAGTTGACTATTTTCTTTCTTTCTCATCCACCCTTCTAATCTCTACATTTCATTAGATTAGCACTTAATTGTAATTACTGAAAAGACGGGGTTTGCTTCTGCCGACGGTTTTATTTTTGTCCTGTACTTACATATATATGCACATTTATATATACAATGTCTTTTTAAAGCATTCATACATTACTTTTTGATTTGATAATCTTTTCTAATACACAATTTTAATAGCTATAATTTCTTTTACCGTATTTTTGAGTTATTTACATAGTGGTTACCTAGGAGATTACATTATCTACTTAAAGTATTCTAGTTCAAATCAACGCCAATTCAATTTTGGGAATATACAAAAACTTTCTTCCGATATAGTTTCATCTCTTCTCTTCCTCTTTCTGCCATTATTTTCAGAAAAATTAGATCTTTATACAACATAAAAACACCAACACCCACTTATAATTATTATTGACAAAGTTGTCCCTTAAGTCAAATAAGAGAAGAACTACAACCAAATACAATTATTGTGTCTTTCCTATTATGTACTCACATCAGTGCTTTTATTGATTTGTGTGGATCAGAGTTATCATCCAATATTCCTTTATTTCAACTCTAAAATGTCCTCTCGTGTTTCTTAGAGCAAGAATATTCACAATAAATTATTTTTTTAATTTGTAAATGTATTAATTTTTCCTTTGTTATGAAGGATTATCTTAAAAAATGTAATATTCTTCATTGGCAATCTTTTCTTTCAATCTTGGAATACATCATCCCGGTGTCTTCTGACCTGCACAGTTTCAGACAGAAAGTTACCCACTTATGTTATTGATAACTCCTGTTATTATGAGTCAGTTATATTTTTCGGCTTTCAAGATTTTCTCTTTGTTTTTCAACAGATTGACAATCATTGGCCTGAGTTTTGATCTCCTTGAATTGGTCCTACTTGTGCAAAGTAGATTCACTAATAATTCCAAAAAAGAGCCCCTACTATGAGAGAGACAGTAGAGATGACTGCTGTGCCAGCCACCAGGAATAGGGGCTCCAACGGTGCCCCCCCCAACCCTGAGCCTCAGCGCTGCCCTCGTCTGCCCTGGTGAGACCGTGTACACTCACGGCTAACCAGTTATATGGAGAGCACTCACTGCTTGCTGATGGACAGCAGAGTAGAAAGAAAGGCCAGGACTCCTTGTGAGGTGATTCCCCAAGGTGCAAGAAGGCCATCCGGGGTGGATGGAAGCTTAATTCAGCATGCCTCCCTTGCACCACAGCTGAGGGACCCTAAGAGTTAACGTCGCCTGGGTTTTTCACCTCTGAGGTAATGTGACTTACAGAGCAACATCTTACTGCCAGGATGAGAAGAACAAACCCCAAGCTGCCTGTGGCACTTCCTTCCTTCCCAAGTTACATCGCTGAGGAGGGGCGGCAATAAGGTCTGGGCCATACAGCAGCTTCTTGCTACCTCGGGACACTTCTTGGCTAGCACGTTCTACAGTTATTCTTGGAAACTACAAGCAAGAGAGGGAAAAACTAGGTCCATCCAGGGCCACCCAGAGAATGGTTCCACAAGTTGGTTTACGTTGACATTCCAGAATGTGTACATCAAATTTTTTAAAAATCTGGACTATTTTAGCCACTTATTTCTTCAAGCATTCTTCGTAACTTTGCGCCTCTCTCCCCTTCTTATGGGACGCTCAATGGTGTATTGAGGAGCACTGAGGATTGTTTGTTTTCTACACACCTTGCTCCTGTTCCTCAGACGCTATAGTACCAGCTGAACTATCTTCCAGCTACTTGATTCTCTTATTTGCTACCTTGTATCTGTTGAGCCCTCTGGAGAAATTTTCACTCTAGACACTGCATTTTTTAACCTCAGGATTTCTGATTTTCTAGAAACATGACAGTCTTCAGTGACCCTGCCCTTGTGTAAGGTGTCATTCTCCTGCTTTACTGTTGTGAACATGATCCTTTGAGACAGTTTACTGTATTTTTAGGGGCTGATTCAAAGTCCCTTGTGTAGTCATTCTGATGCCGGGCTCCTAAAACACAGTTTCTGTTCACCATGTTCACCCACCATGTGTGGGTCACAATTTCTGAATTCTTCACATGCATTCTAATTTTTCTATTACAAACACAATACTTTTAATACCAAAATGTAACGCGCATGCAAGTAAGTTTCCTCTCTCCTTCCTCAGTGTTTGTCACACAGCTGCTTTTTGTTTGTTTCTGCAGCTGGTATTACTGCTGTTTGTTTTGTGGCTGTCCTGGGCTATTCTCATAGTTTGTTTTTCTTCTGAGTTGTCACCGAAGCCTCCATTTGTTTAGTTCAGTGCTCGGCTAATGATTAAGCAGAGAATTATTTTAATGCATCAAGTGAAAACGCCTATTTTTGAAGGAGCTCTGTTTGCAGGCTGAGGCGTGCCTTCACCTGACATTTTAAAACTCAGAATTAAATGACTGCCTTTGCTTATTTCTTACAAAAACCCAGAGATGGACTTTTCTCACTGAGCAAGCAGGAGTCAGGTAAAGAAAATTTACAAGAACATGTTTCCAGGGATTCGGGAAGGGCTCGGCTGATTCTCCTTGAAGAGCTGCAGGCCCACCCGCCCTTCCTCCAGCGCATGGTGAACCACCTTCCCGAGTCCACATTGCCAGGATGGGAACGAGTGCTTGCGAGTGCCACAGTTCTCTGTACTTCCCCAGACTCAGCTACTGTCTGCCAGAAACACTCACATAATTAATAACCTTTACTTATTTTTCAGCATCCTGTAAGGATCCATTTTTATAATTTCTGCAAATGATCTAATTGTGTTCGGAGTGAATTTTCTGGGCTCCTTGACGGTTTAGGAAATCGTGCTCACTATACGTGGGCTTTGAATATTTTAAAATGTCTAAATAAGAAATGAAAAGTATTAGACCCACGTTTCATTGGTTTAAAAAACACTCAGAATCTAGCACCAGGATGAATGTAAACTTCTCTTCTTAGGCAGGCAGTTTTCCCTGGTGAAGTGCGTATTACTGGGAGCCTGATCTTTGGAAGAGCTTGCTCTCTCTCTGTCTCTCTCTCTGTATCTCTCTCTCTCTGTATCTCTCTCTCTGTCTCTCTCTCTCTCTGTATCTCTCTCTCTGTCTCTCTCTCTCTGTATCTCTCTCTGTCTCTCTCTCTGTGTCTCTCTGTGTCTCTCTGTGTCTCTCTCTGTCTCTCTCTGTCTCTCTCTGTCTCTCTGTCTCTCTCTGTCTCTGTCTCTGTCTCTGTCTCTCTCTCTGTGTCTCTCTCTCTCTGTCTCTCTCTGTGTGTCTCTCTCTCTGTGTATCTCTCTCTCTCTGTCTCTGTCTCCCTCTTTCTCTCTCTGTCTCTGCGTGTCTCTCTTTCTCTCTCTGTTTCTGTCTCTCTCCATCTGGCTATCTGTCTGTCTCTCTTTCCCTCTGTGTGTGTGTGTGTGTGTGTGTATATATATATATGTATATGTATTTTTTTTATTTTAAAGGAACAAAGGAACAAGTCTCAGAAATGTTTTATTATGTCTGGAAATGTTTTCAACTTCATCAAGGTTATCAGAGCTACTTATATGATACCAGGCATTCTAATATCAAACATTCTAACGTGAAGTTTAAGACATTATTTTGTTACTTCAAAGGCAAATGCAATGTTTGTAAATTGTATTTCACTTTCCCTTTGATTTTATAGTATTTTAATATTTGCCATTTTTATTCTTCTATTTCATTCTTAATCAAAAATTAAAGAGAGAGAGAAAGAGTTTGCAAAAGGATTGCAATAACATGATATTTTCCCCCACAATTTGGTCTATTATTCTTTGAAAAGGAAAATTAAAAAGCAATTGTCAAAACATTGGTATAGTAATATGTTTTGAATGACTTATTACTCAAGAGAAACTTTGGTTTATAAAAAAAAATACAATAGCTTCATCAATTTTGATGAAAACCTATGTCAAAAAAAATGACATTTTTCCAACTTATTAATCTACTCTGGGCAAAGCTTTTGTGCTGGTGACTGGATGGAACTCTTCTAATTCTCCACTGATCCAGAATGTGTCAAACATTAAAAAGGAAAATATTGCCTGAATGTCCATATCGCAAGAAGAAAGACAGGAGTGGGGATTTCTCCTCAAGAACTGCCCTCTGAGGGGTTTGTTGAAGGTGACGCCAAACTTGATCGTTTGGAAACCTCAGCCATGCATATTTCCATTAAAATCCAATCCAAGTTCTTTTAATTTATTCGCAGATAAACAAAATACCCTTTACTGCATCTCAGGCAGTTTTGACAGATGGCTGTTAGCATTTCTGCCCAGGTGTAAAAAGACAAAGATAAATGGATCTGTTCTGTTTAATTTGCACACTTTGTGACTTTCATCTCCACCTGAAAGTGTCCTCTGGGTCTGTATCTATCTCTTGTCCCCTTTTCTAGCCAGAGTTTGCCTCGCGGGACAGTGCTTCTACAGGGAAGCTGCACCTGCTTGAAGTAATCAGTCTGGAAACACAGCAACCAAGCCAACCAAATTTCAGTCATGTTGCTCCTACGTACTATGTTGTCATGGTCTTCAATGTGCATAAATCTGTCAGGTTTATCTATACCTGGATTATCTCCAACAAGAGTTTAAGATGGTTGAGGCTTTTAGATATTCATTGTAAGTGCCTGCTAAATCTCCATCATCCAATTTGAAAAAAAAATAAATAAATAACTGAAATTATTTTAATTTTATATTTTTGTTACAACATTAAGTTTGTATAAGGTGGAACATGAATCCTAAACTCAAATTATGACAAAATGGTATAGAAAAAGTTCAGGAAATTGTTATAATACTGTTTCAGTGAAGATGAATCGTTTAAATGATAGTTTGTTACTACACATCATTTTATTGATAAAGAACAAGCCCTGATTTTCTATAGAAAGAACCATATCAGAGTATTCATGTCCAATATATTAAAAGCACATAAACAAGTGAATAGTAAGATATTAGCATCTAAATTCCTATGATTTCCTGAAAAATTATTCATTTCACAATGAAAAAAATAAATCTTTGTAATTCATCTTCAGGACACACATTTGTTATAGCTTAATTTTTAGTGCTTTAGAAAAGTAAACTTCTGTTGTAAAAGTCAGTTGCTCTTTGATTTTTGAAAACATTTATATTTGAAATGAAATGGTGTGTCACTAGTTTGCAGCAGATTATGAAAATGGTTTCTGAAATAAAATCCATAGACTGGTTGGAGACGTCAGGACCCTCCAGTTACCCTATTTCACTGTATTAATATATGCGCTGATTGCCTGAGATCTTATTGTGAGTACCATGTGTTGCTTTGGCAGGAATTAAGGCAGACACCCAGGAAAGAGGACTCCAGAACTGCTCCAGAAAGTGACAAGACTGATGGGATAAGTAAGTTTGAAATGCGGGGGAGTGATTTGAGGGGGAATGGCAATGTCTTTTACTGTAATAGTTTTGTAACATGGCTATCATATATTTAGATCACACCTCCCGATGCCCAAGATATATTTTAAATAAAAAAGAAGATTGTATTTATGAACTTATTTTTAATTTGGCTTTACATGTATAGATCTATAGCATTCTTACAGTATTAAGAATTGTAGAGATCCCACTATATTTTTATCAACCTCCTCTGGTAGCATTTTATGAAATTATAGTATAATACCAAAATAGAAATACTGACATTGACCCCAACCATCTTATTCAGAGGACTCCAGTTTTGCTTGTACTCAGCTCTATAACACAGGAAAATTATATATATTTCATACACACATATAATGAATATATAAATATTCATTAGATGCATCAATAGACAATTCCATCATCATGTGACCATCACAGATTACAGTTACACGAATGCAGAGGGGACCAGTCATTGACAAGGCCTCTTGACACGATCAAGATGTGCAAACACCATCTGTGAGGTGCTGCTGCCTCACACATCACTGACTGTTCTACAGTATATTTTTAACAGTGGAATGAATATACTCTAAAAAGCAACAAAGAGTGTAGCATAGTAAATACATGAAGTGGTGAGCCATTTGTTTTCATTACCAATCATTACATACAGTGGATGACTGCATATTCTATACTTTTCTACTGCTGGCAGCTCAGTAGGTTTGTCTGCACCAGCACCATGGAGTAAATTTTTTGCTAACGTGCCCCTAAGGGGCAGGAATTTTTCAGCACCATTGTAATCTTATGAGATCACCATCATATATATAGTCTATCTTTCATCTAAATGTTATTAGGTGGTGTATGGTGTTTATATTTATACAATACTATTGCAAAAGGTACTTAGCAGCTAGGTCTGTAGATGCCCAGTGAGAAAATAAAACCAGGACAAACCTTGGTATTTTTCTCTTCATTTTGTATCTATTTGATTACCTGAAAATGCTGGGTCAGATCCCCGCCCAGCTCTACACATGCACATGCTAATCAATGAAATATGATTACAAGGTTTATTAGCCCTAAGCTTACCTAGGCTATCTCATCCCTCTCCTCAACTGAGTACACCAATGTAAGAGTAAGTACAGGACTTTGGAAGATTTTCAGGGACTTCTAATTGCCATCTTTTACAGTGTCCCGTTCCTGACCCAGCAATGATACCTAGATGTCTCAAGTCATTGTCCGAAACCTGCTCCCATCTCGGAGCCCAGGAAAGCAGATCTTTGCAAACCAGAACCTACCTGATGATGAGGCCAACCTGTAAATGAGAGCAAATACCCCAGCGGGGGACTGAGGTGCCCCACCCCAAGCCAGAACCATCAGCTCACCATAGGAACAGAACTGATGCTTCAAGTCTTGATGACTTTCACAGGGCCTCACAGGGCCATCTTGAGGTACTGCTCATCAGACTGCAACTTTACCAGCATGGCCTAGACTTTAGCTATGCAAGCCTCCAGCACTTGCATTTATGCTCCTGTTTTACAAAACCTTAAAGCTCCAACAGCCCCTGAAGGTAGATGTTGACCTTCTAGTGTGACCACACTGATTAAAGTTCCTTCCCTGCCCTTCCCCAGTGTTAGTCTCCTCCACTGGCATTTTGAGTTGAGTGGCTGATCCTGGTCTTGTGGGACTCCCTGGAGCTGATACAAATAAAAATACTATAAATATTTGGGCCCCAAATTCTGGGAACAATATGACACGGGTATAGTCACGAGTCTACCAAGGCAGTCAAGAGTCTGCATGGTCCATTATCACAGGGATCCCTTCCTCTACCCTTTCACAGCCACACTAACATTCCTGCCTCCCTCTCCCATAACCCTACAGCCTAAAATCTGCCCATCTGCATCCATCTGAGATAGTAGACAATGCAAGCCTGCAGCAGATAACATTCAAATAGCGTCTTTAACTGCATGTAATTTGTTGGCAATTCGGCACAGCTGTTACATACATCGATGTAGCAATAATTTTCTCGAAAAGTAGTATTCCGCAGCAGGTATGATTAGCAGAGTTTGTTTTGTCATTCATCTTTTGAAGGACATCTGAATTATTGCAAATCTTGGCTATTATAAATAAAGCTTCTATGAACGTTTTCCTAAAGGCCTTTTGTGTGAATATATTTCATCTATTCAGGGTACATCGTACCCAAAGTGCAAATGTTAGATTGTGTAATTTTTGCATCTTTAATTTTAAAAGAAACTCAATTTTCCAGAGAAGTTGTAGCATTTTATGTTCCCAACTGCAGTGTAGGAACATCCTTGACATAATCTGACCTTATCGCTACTTTGTATTTTCACCATTCTGAAAGGTTTGTAGTGACATTTTATTTTGATTTTGATTTGCCCTTCCCTCCTGGCTAATGAGATGGAACATTTCTTAGATGCTTATTTGCCATCTGTAAATCTTCTGTGGTGAAACGTCTCTTAATCTCTTTTGCCTATTTTCTATTTTGATTGTTTGCTCTTTACTGATCAGCTGATCATATATTCTACAAAATAGCCCTGTGTTGGATACGTAGTTTGCAAATAATTTCCATTCGTAGTTTGTTTTTTAATCTTCTTCATATAGAATTTTACAGACACAAATATTTTAATTTCGATGATAGTTTAATTTTTCTAATTTGTGGATTGGGCTTTCAGTGTGAAAAAAAATAAATTCTTTGCCCAGCCCCGAATGCCAGAAAATTCCCTTTCCTTATGTTTTCTTCAAGATTTAGAGTTTTAGTTCTCACGTTGAAGTATGCAATTTGTTTTGGAATTTACTTAAAGGGTATAAAATTGAGGTCAAAGCTTTGTTCCAGCATCCTATGAATTATTTTTCTTTCATTGAATTGCTTTTGTAGCCTTCTCAAAACTCAGTTGGACATAATTTTGCTCGTATATTTCTGGCTTCTGTGTTCTGTTTCATCTGTCTACACATTTCCATTAGTGCCCTGCTCTCCTGACTTCTTTTTCTTGCATAGTGCCGTGGCGAGGCGTCTAGAAGTACACCGAATAAAAACAGTAGAGAAGAAGCCATCACCTTGGCCTGGATCTCAGAGGGAAGACTACCCACTTCTCCACGACTTTGTGTGAGGCAATTTCACTCTATCACATTTCCTTAATTTCTTCTGTAAGTAAATAAATGTTGGTTTTGCACGTTTTTAAAGAATTGGTATGTTAATATGGTGAAATAAATTGACCTACCTTGAAAAACACTGAAATGCTCTTGTACACCTGGAATAAAGTCACCTGGTTTTGATACGCATTGTTACACACGGTTGGGTTTGTGTTTCTGAAGTTTTGTTGAAATTTTGCATGTACTCTCATGAGATAAATTAGGTCTGTACTCCTTTTCTTCTCTTCCTTCTTCCTCTTCTCCTCCTTCCCCTCACTTTCCTTCTTCCTTCTTCTCCTTCCTTGTTTCCTCCTACTGCTCCTATTTCTTCCCCGCCTCTTCTGCTTCTGTACCTTTCATTACAGTCCTGCAGGCTTCATTATAAAATGCCCCTGTGGGGATTAATTAATGGTCGGTTTGAGTGGGGACACCCAGTGCAACTGAGTCAGCGTGGTTCTGGGTGTGGAAGACTCACCTCGGGATTGTTGCCAGAAGGGCCCCAAAGAAGAAAGGGAAAAGACTGCTGCTGCTGATTTCCCAGGAGAAGCTTGCTTGAAGCTGGTTTTCCTGATATGAACTCAACTGTCCTCGGGGGAGGAGCCTGGGTCGCCACTGTCGCCTGGATGGCTGCTGTTCTCTTCCAGGGAGCTCCCGTCTTCCCTTTGTCTTGAGCTTCGCTTCTTGGCTCCAGCAGACCACTCGGCCTCCGGCACAGATCCTTCAATCTGCCACGCAGGCTGTCTAGCTTGGCCCTCAGGCCCGTCTGGTGCAGATTCCTGATACAGGCTTGCAGGAGACACTGCTCTGGGCTCTAGGCTGCCAGCTGGACTCCTGGGGACCCTGCTGTGGGACCCAGGCCCTCGGCTAGATTCTTCAGGTCTCTAGCGTGCAGACAGACCTCTTGCACTCTTCTGCATTTGACTTTTTGGGTGAATATTATAAGATAATCACATATTTGAATATGCATTTTCATATAGTATTATCTTAAATTATGGGAAGTATTTTATACCCAAATTTGGAAGTAGGTTGATGCAATTGAAGCAGCATTAGACTGTAAATTTGGGATGATTTACTCACATAAAGCTTTGAACTTTACTTTTCTCATGTGTAAAAGAAGAATATTGGACTAGCTAACCCCTGGGGCTCTTTAAATCTCCTCACTCGTAGTTGTAAGTGGAGTTTCCTTATTTAAAATATGATTCTTCAGTTACCCTTCTTCCTGATTGCATGATCTAGTCGCGGAATCCTAGCTGTTCTTGTAGTATTCTGAATGTTGTCAGGATGCCTGTCAAGGATCAAGGAGATATAAGAACTGACATTTACTAATGAATTGTTTAATTGATGAAGAGTTCTACATTCAAAAAATACTTGAAATCTCTTATCCTATTGGTATATTTATAGCAGTAGTTACTTAGCATTCGTGATCAGGCAAAATATGCCCTCAGGACAGACAATCTCAACAACATTGTCAACAATGTACCTCAAATCTATACATGTGCACAGAATTTTAATGGGAAACCTTTTTCTTCTTTGGAATATGGCTTTTTATAAAAAACAGTTAAGGAAAGAACTTAATACAACTGTGACAGTGAAAAAAATTAAATAGAAATCGCAAAAACAAAAATCGAGCAAAATGATTGAGCTCATTTATCACTTCTCACTGAGTCATGGTGAACCTGGAAAGCAAGATAAGGTTACACAAAAAATCTAAATATATTCTTATTTTTGAGTTCAATTTCTTCCATTTGCAAGGACCCAAATGGCCGTTAAAAATTCTCCATTATATATTGATTCCAATTATCACTGGGATAAGACATAGTATAAATTGTTTACAGGATCATTATTTATGCAAACATGAAGCAAAAGAACTCTTAGTAAGCAGCTGCCTGTTAATCCAGATTTATTCACTGCAAAATTATTTGCATATATCAATATTTTACAAGTCCTGAAAATATAATCTCTCTTGTATCTGTGTTTGATGAAGCTTTCTTCTTCTCCCAGAGGGAATTTTTAAAACTTTTTGCCTATCATTCTTCAAGAACTATCTCGAAAGCCACCCTTTCTAAGATTTTTTAAATCTCTTGCTGCCATTATTGGCATAGGCCCTTTTATACCACAGAAATTTTTGGTAGTGTATTTTTTCCTAGTGGTGTATGTAACTATTTTAGTCTTATTTTAACTCATTTTTTTTCAATTGTATAGACTCTGAATAAATAATACATTACTTTAAGCAGAATTTGAGTCTTTGATGCCTGGCACACAAAGTTAGTAATTCAGCAAATGTTATAGGTGTGAATCAGGATGCAGGCTTACTGACAGTTGTACAAATAGGCTCAATACACTGTAATTGATAATTACACGTTTGTGATTTCTAGAGATTTACAAATATTTTACACTAATGAAAATTTCCTATGAAAGCAAGAATTTCAATCCATATGTGTCATTGCTTTTGAGGTAATCTGAACACTTGCCATTTCTCTCAGTTCCCAATTACATAAATTTGAAGAACTTTATGTTGTCAACAAATTTCCGAGGTCTCATCATTTCTTGTGTTCTGTCTTTTGTGGAAGGGTTTAGCAACTTTTATTGCTCCATCTTCAAATGTATTGATTCTTTCTGCCCTCTCTCTGTTAAGTGGACCAAAATTATAAGCAGTTGGAAATCGGCGGTGGGTAGCACGGCTTCTGAGGGCACTTCCGCCCTGCGCCACCTCGGAGTCTGACAGCACGCGTGCGCGGCATGTGCTTAGACGGCGGCTCTCGCTGCCTCGAGTTATTTAACTGGCATTTCCCTGTGGAACTTCCGCAGCCTACTGAGGCCTGAACGCTCACCTCTGTTATCCTTAATGCTGAAATTTTCTTGTCTCCAGCCACAGTAGGTTGTCACCACCTCAGAGCCAGGATGCCACAAACGAAGCTACGCATAGTTTTAGGAAAACTAAATTTACTATAAATTCAGCAATTATTTTTGTTTCTAAAAATCTGACATCTAGTCACTGTTAATTGTGACTGGTAACTTGACTGGGTTAAGAGATGCACGGCGGATCAGTGACGTGCTCCTCCGGGTGTGCGGGTGGGTCCCGGGGCCTGACCGCTGACTCTGCCGGCCGCTAGCCCCTTCCTCTGGGGCCTTTCCAACAGCCTCCACGGAGGGAGGAGTTCTGTACACCACACCCGCCCGCCAGGGTGAGTCTGCTTTGGAGCTGGCCAGCCGCGGACCGAAATCTCTGAAACCGTGAGCCACATAAACCTCTTCCTGTGAGTTGCCGGGGTTCAGTGTTTTTTTCCCATCCACAGGAAAGCTGGCCAATATTCATCCCATCCCCAGTAAAGAATCACGGCATTTAAATTTAAAAGCAAAATAGAAATAATAATTACAATTATAATCATATAAGTGGTTCTAACATTTGACATATATTTTGATATATTTCTCCAGAAATATTTTTATGTAAACAAAGTTTTATGCATATAGTTGAAGCTTATAATCATTCAAATTGTTCTCCTGCTTTCTGAGTAAGCACTGCACTTTGATACCAGTAATATTCCCACCCGTATTTTATTCATTTATTCCGAATTTGCATGAATAAAAACTTGCTTTTATGCTCAATATTATACTTTAAAGATTTAGTCTTGTGGATGTATAAGATCTAGTTTATTCACCAAAATACTACATCATATTCTATGATATGAGTAGAATATGATTTATACATCTGACATAGTATTAGTGAACATTAGGTTGCTGCAAAAAATTTGGAACTGAGCACTGTATTACATTGACCTCTGTTATGCATAAGCTAGAAATATTCTACTGTGTGGTGTTCGAGTGTCTAGAACCAGAGTAGAAGTTTTTATGTATCTGATATTCATTCTTTAGTTGGAATATTTCAGATGTACCATCCCTGTGGTTAATACTTTAGCCTTTTTAATTTGTTCTCTCTATATATAGATATATAGATATAGATATAGATAGATATAGATAGATAGATATAGATAGATATAGATAGATATAGATAGATAGATAGATATATATATGGCCTGGAATATATTATGTTGTTGTTGTTGTTTGTATTTTATATACTTCAAAAGAATGTGTATTTTATCCCTGGCTTCATCCATTGAGACCTGTAGTGGCTCAAGGGTAGGAAAAAGTCAGAGACATCATTTGACACCACTTTTCTCTACTTGAGTTTTTCCTTCCAGTATGAGGCTGCATTGGTGGCCACAGAGGGCTAACTACAGTCACTGTGAGGCAGCCCCTGTGTCACCACCACTTGTCTTGCCGGGATGTTTCAATTCTGAGGTGGCATAGGCTCCAAGGACTTGCTAACTCTAGTCCCTGAGTTATCTCCCTGGAAGCTGTAGTTTTCTCAGCTCTGTACATGACTCATTGATCTCTTTCCAGTTCAGTTATTGAACATGAAAATCCTTTTCTCTGGGTCTCAGACAATGACATTTTCTTAAGGTATTATTTTTGCAATTACGTCCATGAGAGAGGAGAAATCTCTGTCATTGCCCTTTCCTTTGTTGTGATAGTAACACAAAATGAATAGGAAAATATTCTTAACCCTACTTCTTAAAACAGATGTGTGAAATGGTAATTGTTTTTCTTTGAATATTTAGTAGAATTCTCCAATAAAGTCAGTGGGGCAATGGTGTAAAGACTAAGGACATCTAAGCCAAGGTGATCTTGAACCGCGAGATTGTTCAAGTCTTCTATTTCTTCCTGGTGCAATTTTGGTAAGACATCTTTTTCTAAAAATTTCTTTATTTCATTTAAAATTTCAAATATATTAACATATAGTTGATCATATTATATTCCTATTTGCAATGTACTATTCTGGCATATTTAATGTTTATTTTTTATTACCGAGATTGTCTGATTGCTTTTTGTTTTTCATTTTTGTCTCTTTTCTCTTTAAAGTCCCAAGTTATCTATTTTTATTTTACTTTTATGTTTCTGTTTTTGTGACAGAGACTAAATTCATTAATGCTGTATCTCATTTATTTTTAATAAATGCAATTAAATTTCTAAATTTCTTATGAAGTAGAGCTTTATAGCCTATACAAATTTTGTTATGTAGTATTCTTTGCAAGTGGCACTTTCTGATTTCTGAGATATTTGATCTATATTATCAAAAAATATTTCCTAGTTTAGTTTTTTAATGTGTTTTGAAAAGCATATAATATGACCTTATATTCAGCAAATATTTAATTGTATAGTACTATATTATCTACAAGTATACTGTTTATAGCAGATCTCTGAACATTTTCTTGCATAACTGAAATTTATACCCATTAAACATTTTCATTTTCACCCATTCCAGTCTTTAGCAGCACCATTTTACTTTTTGTTCTGAGATTTTGACTACTTTAGATGCTTGGATAAATGAAATCATGTTGTATTTGTCCTTGTGTAACTAGCATTTTTCACTTATTATACTTTACTTAGCTACATCTATGTTGTCACAAATGTCAGAGTTTCCTTATTTCGAAGGCAAGCTACTTTATTGCATGTAAACACATATTCTTTATTTGCACATCCACTTCACTTGCCTTTGGTTGTTTCCATATCTTCACTGCTATGAGCAGAGGTACAACACTCAGAGTGCAGGGGCGGGGATTTAGCTCAGCTGTTAAAAGCACTTACCTAAGCAAGCACAAAGCCCTGAGTTTGATCCCTAGCACCAAAAAAAAACCAAAACGAAACACTCAAAGTGCAGACTTTCCTTCCAAATTCTGATATCCTTTTTTGGTACACCCCGAAGAGGGAATCCCAATTTTCTGATGATTCTCTGTTCTGTTTTCCATAATTATCACATGTTTCATATTCCCATCAACAATGTGCAAGGGTTTCCATTTCTCAGAATCTCCAGTTATTACAAATAATTGAGATGTGTTATGCAAAACATGTGGCAACTCCTTGCAATGAATGTAATCATTATGTACTGCAAGCACCTACTAATAAAACATTTTTTTAAAACTCTAGTATTATTTTCTTGCTTTTCTCTTTTTAAATGATAATGATCCCCACAGACAGGAGTGGTATCCATGGTGGTTTCAGTTCATCTTTCTTTGAGGAATGGTGATATTTATCATCTTTTAATATACCGACTGACCATTTGTATGTCTCCTTTGGAGAAATGTCTCTTCAATTTATTGGCCCATTTTTCATCAGGCTAATTGTTATTTCCACAGTTGCGCAGTAGGGATTCTTTGCATACTTTGTACATTCACACTTTATCGGATCTATGGTTTACACATACTTTCTCACATTTCCTAGGTTACCATTCATTCTGTTGTTTCCTTTGTCATGTGTCACTTGGAGAGTGTGGACCTATTTTTGAGTTGATTTTTTTATGTTTACTTTTTGCACTGATACATGTATGCAATACATAATGTTTACCTTCATCTTGGAGAGCTGCTTCATGTATATGACATTTCTCAATACTTCTTAAAATTCCCCCCCTTGCACCTATACATATATATATTTATGCATATTTGTAGTACATGATGATCACATTCCTTGTAAGACTTGATTGTTGTGCTGGACCTATCATTGTGGTCAGTTTGAGTAGGAACACCCAGCTAAACTGAGCTGATGTTATTCTGGGCATAGAAGTTCTACCTGAAGATTATCACCAATGTAAAGGAGAACGGGAGCAAATGGTAGCAACTGACCATTTCCCAGGAGAAGTTCTGTCTTAGCTGGTTCTCCTGAAGGGAACTCAGCTGTTCCCATTGCAGGAGGAGCACAGGGCCTTGCTGTTATTGAAGATGGCTGCCGTTCACTTCAGGAGGGCTCTGGTCTTCATCTCTGCTGTGAGTATAATGTCCTGGTTCCAGTACAGATTTCTTCAGCCTTTTAATGCAGAGATGGACATACATGAGACATTGCTGTGGGCTCCCAGCCCTTGATTGGATCTTTCAGGTCTCCAGTGCATAGACATTCTGCACTCTTCCTGCATTTGGCTTGTATGTTTGAATGCTGTAATTTGTAAATGTCTTGTATTAAATCTGCTCTCTTGCAAACCGCTGACTCTAGAAAAGTAACTAATATAATTGTTTTCCTGTGTTTCATCAAGTCTGGTACCAAACCATTCCAGTCATCATTGTATGCTTCAACTATGTGATTTCTATTTGAAAAATTTTCAGTATTTTGTATAACTTTGTTGAAAATGTCATTTTGTTCACGTATCATTTTTCTGAGCTTCTTGCATATTTTGGTGATGAGTTTTACTTCTCAGTAAGTCATGCAAATTCCTCCCTGCCTTTAAGGATGCCGATCTGGAGATTCATTTCGTTCCTTTATTTCAGCCATACTCCTCTGATTTTTTTGTTCCTTGACTCAAAAGCATAGAAAAACAGCCACTTCTCCAAATCTTTGCTGAATAGCTTAATCAAAACTCTCTATGGATTTGTCTTGCTTAGACTTTTGCTTGTAAAGTCTTAATCTTTCCTCAGGACTTTACAGTATCTCTCTCCCCTTGTGGTCTGTCTGGTGTCCTCCGGTTTTCAGAGCAGCAGCGTACTGGTGAACTCTTTGCGTTGCTATTCTAAAGGCTCCCCAGTCATCTAGACCCATCTAGAACCCATCACGACTCTTCATTAGTGAGACAGAAAGCAGGTACCCACAAGCATGAACGCTGGAAATGTTTCAGGGTCTCCTTCCCTCCTCAGAGAGATGACGAGGTGATCTGAGTGTCCAGTTGGTGTCCTACTGACCCAGAAGAGGGGCTCCGTGCGTGACTGTGCTCTTCTGAACTCTTGTCTTTGGTGTGAGCAGCACGCTGGCTTCTTGAACAGGTCGGGTCCTGTTAATGCTCAAGACAGGCGGCTCAGAAGAGAGTCAGTCTCCCAGGTGGCCCTTAAAGATGTCAGAGTATTAGATGAATGCCGTCACTTTTCTCCTCCCCAGAGCGAATCTGGGCTTGCCAGACTTCACCCACCAGCATATGCCGAGTGGGGAAGAAGCTTGAAAGTCTTGAAAACCACCACTTTCTTCTCAGCAGGTCCTGCCACGGAGCCCTCTTCTGTAAGCAGCAGGTTGAGGCCAGACACCACGCAGGCCCTCACTGGCTCCCTGCGGAGTCAGCTTTTGGATGTAGACCCTGCTGCTCCTTCCCTACGGGGGAGAAATGACTTGGGCGTTTTTCTCCCACTGCATGCTGTGCCGGGCGGGATCCTGTGGAGAAAGGGCCGTGTGGTTTTTCCTTGTGGTTCTAGAGACCTGTGCACACGCCTGTGATGGGCAGAACTCCCTCGGAGGGTGTGAATTTCCGGTACAAGGAACTGTACCGTGTGCCCTTGATGAGTTAGTGTGGCCCATTGGTGACCTTGAACTTCATTTTTAAAAATGTCCTTCTTGTCTTACTTTTTGAGAATATGCTAGTGAGATACATCTTGTTTCATTTTTTGTTTTTTGTGGGTTTTGTTTTGCTTTGTTTTGTTTTGGTGTTTTGGTGCTGGGGATCTGACTCGGAACCTCGAGCTTGCTAGGCAAGTGTTCTACCACTTGAGCTAAATCCTCAACCCCCAGTTAGATATTTTGTAGTTGGCTTTTAGCTAAACTTATTCTCAGAAAACAAACTCCATTTAAATATTTTAAAACTTCTTGTTTAATGCAGTCATCAGAGTAATACTTGTAAAATAGTTCTTTTTGAAAAAGAAAACAGTGAAATTCATGAGAAGAAAGATGTATATGAATATGTGTGTATATGAGTCAATTGTGTTAATCATCTTGTTCATCTTGTTTTAAATTCTCGCTAATATTTTTATCTTTTTAATTAGTCATTAATAAAATGACTAGGGATACATTAAAACCGTCACACTATGATGTAATTTGCCTGTTTGTAATGCCACAGTGTTTTTGCTTTAAATGTAGAGAATCTATGTTATAGGTGATAGAGACATTCAGAATTCTTCTGTCTCTTCATGTTTTTATTTACTGTCCGTTATTCTATCCAGTGACACAGCAGAGGTCCACATAGTCCCCAAGCAAAGACGGGATGTAGGTGGTTTAGTTCTAATCCAGCCTCATTCTGAGGATGGAGCTGTCTGCTCGGGAACAGTAATCTCGTGCTGAATTCTCAGTTCTTCAAGTCTACCAAAACCTCACCGGCTGCTTTGAATGTATGTTCACATTTCAGAGTTTTGGTTTTTTCCTTCTACTCTGTCCCACTAATTTATCTCTCAGATCTTGGATTAATTTTTGGAGATAATTATTTATTCACATTTTATCCAGAACTGTAATTATCTTAGTAGTAATAGTAGGAATATACTTCTATATAATCAAGTCTGCATTTATGAAAATCACAATTCATGTTTTCAAGACTCTTTTCACAGTCTGAAGCTGTTGCTCAAAGTTCTCATCATGCATTTCCTCTGTCAGTTGGCTTCGGTTCCACAGTTCATTTGACAATCTCCTGGCGTTGCCATAAGTAGTCTCTCTCCTGCACAGCTTTGCGTGTGTCTGCAGTGTTCTCTCCTCGGCTGCAGGTCTAAATACCATCACTCTGCAATATGAAGCTCAACCTTAAGGGCGCTTTCTCTCCCAAAGACAGAATCCTGTCACACATTTGGAAAATCATCTCTCCATTATACACTTAAAACAGTTTACCATTTTACATTCATACAAAGTGTGATCAAAAAATATAATGAATTACTATATTTAAAAAATTCCAGTAAGAGACACACTGCAATTAATATGTCTCACCATATTCCAGCCAGCTTTGAAGACATTCATCTCCATGTCCTGCCATCTCCTAAGCAGTCCTGGAAGTCCTCTTTCACGTCTTCACAAGGCGTGATCAAAAAGGAGTGGATGCTGCTTCCTCAGGTCACGCGATGGAAAGGCAGGCTGGTAAGAGCAATATGGTGGGGTCCTCGTCGCCATATTCACTGGATCTGGCACTGTGCAACTTCAAGTCCTTCCTCAAAGTCACAGTGACCTTGAAAAGTGAACATTTTGGAGTGATTTGGGGCATCAAGGCTGCCGGGTCATGCAGCTAAAGACACCTGGGAAGGAAGACTTCCAGAACTGTGTCTGGAAGTGGGAAGAATAGTGGAAAAGGAGTGTTTCAAGCAAGGTAGACGAATCTAAGGCTGGTTAATACCAGTATGTCTTTGCCTGCATTATTGTTATTTAAACTGTCCCTGTGTTTTTGGATCATGACTTGCAGTTTTTTCAGAAGGGACATGCAGGTGAGGTACTGTGTCTGTGTCTGATTTTGCTGTCTACATTGTAGCCATGGCCTCTCACCGTGCCAGGATATATACTCAAACATGTGTGTTAAACAGGTGAATGGAATAAAAGAGTCAAAAATGCAAAATATTTACCTCAATTATGCATGTTAAAATTTCTGCTCACTATTAATTTTACATAACTTGCCTGTTTTTTTTTTTCTAACTTACATTCTTTGCATATTTTTCTTGGTCTTTGAGTGGAGGAACAGACCCCACTTGCTCTACTTGGCTTGCTCCTTACACTGAGGCCTGTTTCCTGGTGTTCAGGGGTCTGTCATCCATCATTCTCAGAGGATCGAGGTACAGAGGAGGTGCTGAGGCTCAGTGCACTGTTTCTACTTGGTTTCTGTAGGCACCGAATTCTTATTCTCTGAGCTTCTCTTCCTCCTGTGTCCCCCTCTCTTCCAACAAATCAGACCCTATTCGGGGCTTTTTTCTTTTCTTTTCTCCCTTTTGGCTTACAGTGAACTAACTACTTATATAAGAAATTGAATTAGAGTTAAATAATTTGCCATTTTCCATGTGCTCTTACTTCATGGATTTGAGTATGCTTTTATGTGCATATTCATACATGTTTGATAGGAGCCCTTCAACTAATTTATTCTTTGATTAAATTTATTCTTTGATTCTCTTATATTTCATTTATCCAAAATGGTGAGTGCAGAAAAATATGGCTGCATATAACTGGTCATGTTTCTTCTTTGACAGCAATGCCGATCCACACTTTGGGAATGGGGTATGAATGAGATGCTTTTCATATTGTCTTGTTCGGGTAAGTCCCCAGACTGCATCACCGACAGTGGGCTATGAATTGGTACTTTGAAATTCAGGGATGTACTTTATATCGTACTGCACCTTCCTTTGAGTAGGGACATTGCTAAAGCAGAGTTTATTTTTGCAGTCTGTTTGAATTTCTCAATAAATGTAAATTATTCCATAGACTTTATAAGATGAAGCTGTGTCTATTTACTGCTTTTAACATCTTTAACATTGATGAAGTTTATACATCTTTAATTTTGGTTCTGTTCACTCTTTACATTGAATGTCTTAGGAAGAATTTATAAACTTATATCTACCTTAGACTCTAACTCTGAAACTCTGAGAAAAAAAAGATCAGTGGTAAAAATATTTTGTATGTAAGTCAAACCTTGGAATGTGTGATTAGCAAATTAATATATGAAGATTAATAAGTGACAGAGCCGTGTGAAGATCCTCCTCTGACACATGCTGTTGGATTTTGAAATTTAAGTCACTACTTGTGGGAAGCACCTGGTACTTATTACTATATGCTACCTAGCACCTCAGTCGCAAATCATCCATCCTTATACCAGAAAAGAACATCTAACTTACAGCTAAGGGCCATACATTGCAACAGAAGTAGATTTTGAATAATGAGGAAATCTAAATGGCTACAAACGTGAATACCATTTCCTAGCTTGTTCTCATAGATTAAACTTATCTTTTATACAACTAAGCAAATTTTCTTCTCCCTTATAGAGAAATACTACATGACCACAGAGAGCTCTGTTTGTATAATATTTCTTTCAAAAACATTTTTACCAGCAATGTAAGTTTATCTACAGATTTTAAATGAGATCTCCAATAGCAAGAAGATAAATTTTTGGAGGATTTTGTAGTTCACATCCTTTGACTTGCCAAATTTATCTCATGCACATATTTTCAACAATTATAGTGTCTAAATTGGGATGTGGCATGCTGATTGTCACCTTGCTGATTAACTCTTTCTGACTGGAAAATTGGCATGCGTGAGTAACTTTACCATTAACATTTATTTAAAGTGTTTTGAGATAACAAGCAGTTCTCACCGTGTGTTGTGATGGCATCCTTATTAGATTAGAAATCACTAAACTTCCCAGTAAGCTGTGAAAAATAAGACTTTTTCTTGTTTCCTAAGAAGCACTGAGTGTTAATGTGCAGGTTTGAAATGTGCAGTGATAAAGAGTAAGGGAGAGATTAGAAGTATTTATGGGCCAACCTCTGTGTAGCAGAAACACTATGTACAGCAGAAAACAAGTAATAAATAAAGCTGCCGCCGTTGGATCGTCACATTTCCTGGGAAGAGAATGTGGTTATTCACGGCTAACATTGATTGAAAACTGAAACAGTGTTGTCTAAAGGGCTCACATTGAACAATCATTTTAAGAACTGGAGCCACACAAATACCGAAAATGCTCCGACCAAAGATAAAACAGCGAGCCACCCCGTGAGCAGCACTATTGTGCTGAAGGAAAAGTAGGGTGCTCAGCCTGGTGGGAGCGGGTCCTGGGGGTGATTAGGCGGGCTCTGCCCTGCAGCAAGTGTGAGGAGAGGACACCGGGTGCTGTTTTGGTGAAAGTTCTCCAGAAAATTAAGTCAGCGGGGTGTTGAGCAAGGGATTCAATTTAAGGAATTGGTTTTCATAATTGTGCAAGCAGGGTGGAGCATCGGGAAGCAAGGTAGTAGTCTGGAGTCCAAAGGTGATCTGCGCCTCCTTGCGGGTGGTACATCAGCCGTTCTGTCAGATGCATCTTGGGCATGCTAGACAAGGTCCAACCGTGCCACACAGGACAATCCAGCTGACTTAGAGCCCATCGCTTTAAATGCTAATCTCATCCAAAAAGCACACTTCACAGAAACATCTGGAATAGTGTTTGACCACCTATGACCCAGCCAGGTTGACACACAGAATTAAAATTAATCCCGGCAGAAGGTTTTAAGCAATAGTGACAAGACTGGGCTTGTTTTTCAGCATGATTGTTCTGCTGGTTTGTTGAACATGAGTGAAAGGAAACCAAGGACAGCAGTAGAAGCACATTTACAGGCCGTCTCCCATTACAATCATGAGGGTGGTAAGGGACGGCGGCTGGATGAACGCAACACCGGAGTGAGGGGGAGGGTCGGGCTCTGGACAGAGGTGAAGGCACAGCCCACGGTATGTGTGGACATGCAAGACAGAGCCTAAGAGAAAGAGCAGAGCCCCGGTAAGGCCGGGCGTGTCCAAGGAGACTTTTAATGACAGTGAGGATGGATATCAACTTTCCCTGATTAATTTCGTAGGAACATCAGTAATTAAATCTCTGTATTTGTTTACAGAGATTTTTAATGAAAATTTTGCATAAAAATATTTGGTGTGTATGCAAGTACATATCTTGAGTAACTATATCAAGATACAACTATTTGTTACCCCAAAATGTTCCCCAATTCCTTTCCTAATCAATCCCCATTCCTACCCCTACTCTAGTAGTCATTATAAATCAAATGTTCTTGTTAAATAACTTCAAAAAATGAAATCATTTATAGGTACTCATTTGAGGACTCTGCACATCCTATATGATAATGGAATTAATTTTATCCTCAATTATTTAAATTCTATGATTTACCATTGTGGTGTCTATATCTGCTATTTCAGTCAATCCAGTATTGTCACTGACACTTCATTGTAATGGTTGACTATTGTATTCTTGTAAGTAATATATAGCCATTTTTACATTTACAAATGATTGGCTAGACTGATTATTATGTGGACCCTGCTTATATTCTTGTGTGGCTTTATATCTCGTTATTTAGAAAAAGTTTGCAGGGAATGAGAATTGTCACTGGTAGTTGGCTTGCAGCAGCCTGAGGGACTTGAGGGCCCGAGGGTGGTCCTGCGACAGGGACCCTCTCAGAGCATCAGTCACAGACTTGTTACGGTAAATAATTACATTTCAATTTTGGACTATTGTTATTGAACTATTAACATTCCATCACTGTTCAATAATCAATCTTACACCTGTAAGAATGGGAAAATAAGGCAAAAATGAAGAAATAAAAAATAAATTGAGATTTTCGACACAAAGCATGAAAGTTACATAGTGACCTGATCAGACATCACAGTAAACAAAACAATAAAATCAAAATAAACTCAAATGGAAAGACATGTGGAAGATCTTTCCCAACTTTTATGTTCTGGGAAAATGTTCTACAACTTGAACCACTAATTGTGAAAATACAACATCTAAATATGTCAGCACCTATTGTATTGAGGGAGATGTACAATGACTCGACAGCAATCAAACTTAATATTCCATAATTCTTCAGAAACATACATTATGAGCAGCAATTTCAAGTTTTCCTGCTTCACCAACATTTAAAAGGCGGAATTTGTATCTTTGCGTAAACATTTTAAAATTCTCTGCAATATTTTTTGTAGCATTACAACTGTATGACTCAAAATATACTACCGCATATAGTCTGTTTATTATAATAAATTAGGCTAAGTTTTCTTTACATAAGCAATGGTACAACTATAATTAAGATTCATAAGAATAAAAAATTACTGAATTTTAAAAACTAGATACTAACTAAATCCAAGTATTTAAGAAAAATTTGGGTGTGGAGTCACAGTGATATAATTTTTGATGAAATTATATTTCAAATGAATTCTTAGGAAAGTATCACTGTATCACTGTATCACTGATTTTTACAGGAAGAGTCTCTATAAAGGTGTGGATGTGGTTAGGACTGACTTCACCTTAAAATGGCCTCTAAAGTTAGAAGCCATGAAATCACCAAAGAATTAGAAGAATAAAACTAGAGATATTATCAGATTCAAAATTTGCAAGACATGATTATAAATTTCTTAAAAGAAACGAGAACTACAACACTGTATGTGGTTTCTTGTCTAAGCTTTTTATATAGTAACAAAGTTTTTAACAAATAAGAACACTGTGATTATGCAGTGGAAAAATAAGATTTCTTGCTTGAAAGTTATTTATATAAAACCAAAAAAAAAAAACCTGTGTGTTTCATTTTGTGCTAATCTTTTATGCTCAAAGCTTAGTATCTTCTTTGGGTAACTAAATAACTTGAGTTATTTGCTTTATTTCAATGAAATGATTTTTTGGAACTAGTGTAATGTTTATCTGCAATACACAAGCTTAAAATAATTCATATGATACACTTGTTTGACATAAATTTAAAAGCTTAAAAATTATATCTGTACCATTTTAATAGCTATTTATACTTCCTATTTTTCTTACTACATTGATTGGATTAATGTGTTAGTGTGGACGCTTTCAAAATCAAAATAAAAATAGTGCCTTATGTATTGTGAAATAACCTTGCCAGATTTTGTAATATATAATGCTTTCAGTTACAGTAAATGTTTGAATAAAACTAAATTTACATATTCTGCTATGCTTTCAGCATCAATAAAATGTTTTGAAATTCCTTTTGTTGCCAAAGTGATCAATAAACTTAAATCTTTTATAAACTGAGACAACGTCCACTTTTACCACCAAATTTGCTTAAATAAAGAATGTTTCTTACTAATGTTTATGAATATATTGAAAAATTTGGTTGTAAATAAGAATCCAAAGATTTTTAAATTATGTAAATTTTAAATATTGTTACTGTATTTTCTTCAATATGAAATTTATTAAATTAGTTTTATACTTTGAATAACATGAACATCAGCATTTGAGGTCCAAACTCAGCTTAATTTAAGATAAAGCCAAAACAAATACCTACTTTTCAGTAGTACAAAGCATGTGGTGATTGGCCAATAGTGGGCTACTTAAATGGTAAGTTTGTTGCTGTAAAAGATGAACTACCATTGATCCCCCTCAATGTACTCCGGTTGCCTCAGGAAACAGTGTGTCCCATCATTCTTGCCACCTTCTGAAATAGTTCTAGAAGTCTTCCTTGCTGAGTCTTCACACTGTCCTGGCTGCCCCCATGTCCTGAGTTGATTCTAAACTTTCACCTTTCATGGTCATTTTGACTTTGGGGATGAGCCAGAAGTGGCACTGTCAACGATCTGGGTATACGGTGGGTGAGGGTAGGCCACCACGTTTTCATGAGCTGCCTCTCTACCGGAAGGCGCTTGGCGGCAGCATTCACTGTATTTTTTATCGTACCTCCTAAAGACACCAAAGAGGCCTTCTGAGACTGCTTCAGCAAGCAGCAACCATGATGGGATAAGGGGCAATTAGAAACCGTGATGGAAATCAGGGGGAGTATTTTAAGCGGGATCAGTGACAATGTGTGTTTTACTGTGGTAATTATCTTAAATTTAAGCATTTGCTGTACGTTTTACTCACACAACATATGAATAAGATTTAAACAAAAAGCTAGTATTATGTTGACTTGGGGTGCAACTATATAACACAAAGTAAGCAAAGTAAGATAGAAAAAGTTACAGACTGCATTTATGTTGAACTTAATCACCAAGATGCACTCACTCATTCACCGGACCTGCTATTCTCAACACCTGGCGCAGTGATGTGCGCCGGGGACCGAAGCAGCAGTGTCCGAGGAGGCGCCGTACAGGAGGGCGCCACGCAGGGTCAGGCGCGCTGCCGGCAAGAGCGACACATGGGGAGGGCGCTGAGCCGGACACTGCCGCGAGTTAACCTGCTAAAGAGACGAAGGTATCTTGCAGCAGGAAGATGGCTAACTCAGTGGTACTACAGACAGTGTGTGAACATGCAGAAATTAAGAAAAAATTTACTTATTTAGTACTTATTTGGAATTATTTGTTGATCTACCATCTTGATCACAAGGCAGAGAATACAGTCCCACTTTTATTATCTCTGCATTCTTCATATTAAACGTATCTTTCATTCTCTCCACTATGTACTTCCCCTGCTCTAAGACAACCATATTCTTTACATTGGGAATGATCATCAAACTTGGAAGAAACATTTTAAAAAATTCCACATGGTGAATTCTACCTGGAGGCTTCTGTGACACCCAGAGTGTATCAGTGTTTACGAGCGGCGGGAGGCCGGATGATCAAAGGAAGAGATGGCAGAGAAGGGAAGAGTGAACAACCAGATTGTGGCACCTTATTTAAAAACTCTTTGCACATTGAGTCATTCATTCGCAATTGCGGGACAATAACTAGAGTAAAATAATTAGATTAACAAAAGAAATAGAAAATAAAGATGATATTATTATCATTAATGTTTTCTTATAATGAATATAGTCACTGGCTTATAATGACTATAATCACCCTATTATCAATAGTCACATCTCCAAGGAAAATTAAAATGGTTATTCAGATGTGAAGGAAAATATAGTTGTGGAAAAGAAATAAGCACTGATGTGAAACAGTAGAATAAAATAAGCCTACAGAGGATATGGAAGAAACAAATGCCTTTAGTGAGAATGAAGATAGAAAAATTTGGAGAAAAAAGCTTTTTTGAGCCCTTCTTTAAGAACCAGTGCACAGAAAAATCCTTAAATTCATCCTATTACCTCCATGTGATAAATACCACTCTGTTGTTTGCAACTGCTGCTGTCAAGAGTTGGGAAACTGGTAGCATATACAACCTTTCAAACTGGATATAACCTAATGTATAAAACACATTTTTCACTCCCGTCGGGTCGTAATTCTGGTGCTCTCAAGTTGCGTAAGAGGATTTCACCAATCACGGACCGTGGTACGGGAGCACCCGGGATGATTGCATCTACGTAAATCTACGTAAGACAAAACCTTGGCCTGATCTGGAAACTTCTTGTACTGACTAGCTGTCTTCACAAAAGACACTGAAAGATTTGAATGTAAAGAAAATCAAGACGATAATACGTTGATCATCAACTTAGTCCCCCGCTGAACTACTCAGTAGCTCTTGGAAGAGCCGCCCGATTCCCCGTTTCAGCAAACATGGCAAAAATGCGGAGGCAAAGCCGTTCTGGACACTCTGGGGCGCAGCCAGCAGGAAAGCAGGGAGCTTGTGTAAATCAGACTCGGAGTCTCCAGTATTGCATAAGATGCCCTCATTTATGGACTCACTTTATGCCATTCTCCTTGTCCCGTGAGTGTCAACACAATATTCCGTGGTACTTAGTGTCAAACAGAGACTATTGTTAAGAAATGATTTCTTCTTGACCTCCAAATGTCTTCTAATCGCCCAATCAGTCTCAAAACAATATATGCTACATCTTTTTCCTGGACCGGACAATAGAAAGGAAAATACCTCCTAGTTATACAATGCAAGCCTTTTGTTCAGACAATTAATGACCAACGATTTGGGCTTGATAAGCCAAATTATACAGAGCAACTTACCTTGAACTTTCCTAAAAAGATAAGGAAAATTTAGGAGGAAATGATATGATTAAAACTTACATGAAATTCAGCTTTCAAAAGATTGAAATTTTTAATAATCAAAGTAATTCCAAGATAGGAGTCTTCGTTAGATTTTGTAGGTTTTAAGATAGAAATCCATATTAATATCCAAATTTAATTATACTCACGTAATTTTCTTTCTGGAAATTCCCAACTGCATAATCAATAACAATGCAGAATTTATTATCAACTGCTCCTTCTGTTTTAAATGTATTGACTGGATGTTGTATGATTTGCTGTGTTGTTATAGTTCTGAATATGCATAAAAGTTATATTTTAAAATGTCGGTTGGCTAGTCTATACTTTAGTTTGTCTTTTCCATTCTCCTAATAATCCATACCCCTCACACAGGGTCATTTTTGCCTAGCAGATGAGATGATAGCCCATTAAGACAAGGTGATATTTTTCTTTATAGCTTCAATTTTTTTTTTTTTACAAAGTGCAGAATAGGTAATAAATAACTTGAGTAATGTCTCACCACGCTGCCCTATGACTACTTAACCCTTATGTAACAGAGGAATATGATGGATTACTTTGGACATCTTTTGTCAACTTCTTTGAAAAGCTAACTTTGTAGTACCTTATGAAGTATCTTTTGCCCTTAGCAACAGTAATTCTACAAAACAAGACGAAACTTTTTCCTCTCTTATCTGTTGCCATGAAACAGGAGTTCTGAGTCACAAAGTAAATGAATAAACAGCTATCTTCAAACAGGAATGAGTCAAAGGAAACAGATGTATATCACATTTTCTAAAAATTCCTTCATTTAGCCTTCCTGTTCCAAGATATAACTTTGAATCTACACGCCTGACTATTACTGTCCTAAAGTATCTGAAAGGAAACAGAATAACTCTCTCCTCTGTTCTTCAGGCTGCCAAAGACAAGTGGTATAGATACATTTTTATTTTCCTGCTGGAGTCTTTCTTACATGGTGTTGCAAATACTAAGGAATGAAGCAACATGGTCTTTGTTTCTTTTGTAAAGATTGCTGTTCCTCGCATGAAAGGGTGCTTCACCTTCACTCTGAACAGTTAAAATGAGAATAAATTATGTTTTGAAAGTCACAGAACCAGAAGAACATCAAATCTTCTACGTTCCCTTAAGTTCACTTGTAAACTGTTCCAATTAATAGCGGACACCTATGCAGGGCATTTCAGGAACTGCTTTAGGAAAGTTATTAGAAGCTGAGCACTGTACAGCCTTCCGTACTCAAGGCAATCGTGAATATTCGTGGCAGGATATTCACTTGGTTGTCTGGCGCTAGGATAAAGATTTCTGAATTAGCATGCCTGATGGCGTATAATGCGGTACTGAAAGTTGCAATAAGTTCTGGCCTGCTCTAATCTTTGTAAAATCTGCTTTTGAGTTTCTGCCTATTCCTTTTGTCACTCATCACAGCCGAAGTCATAAACTAAGTGAAAACAATGAGAAAATTAAGTCTGAAAAACACAAAGAATCACCCCAAATGATTGCCAGGAAGAGTAATGAGAATTCCCAACATTCTATTGAACTGCGTCCCCAGCACACCAAGGGCGGGAACACACCCTAATATATAATTGCCTTCATATACAGTCACTTCAAATTCACAGTGGTTTTTGATTTTTTTTTTTTTCCTTCAGATGATGTGAGGAGTTTAAAATCTCATGGGCGGGTGAAGTTTGGAACGTTTTCTGAAAAGTATCAACACAAAAAATGAAGGAAATAAAGGATAAAAGAAAAGAGAAGGACCACCCACTCAGGTCCCTCCTATCTCTCAGGAGCTCTTTCTCTTTCTCAGGAAAGTCTCCTACTGTAAATAAAAAAGAAGAAAGAAAAGAGAAAAACACTTTCTGTGGAAAGGCACACTTTCATAGTAATTGGGTACAATTAGAACATAATCACTGAGCACAAACAAAGAGCACCCAATAGGTACTGAGCATTTCCAGAGAAGACAGCAGCCTTGGGACATGAGAGGCTCAGTGTGCTTCTCCAGACTTCATCTGAGTCAATTTTAATAGTTAATAGGAA